>OAMR01000155.1:18752-90391 GCA_900205405.1 Echinochloa crus-galli
CATGGCAAAAGAACTGCTGTCTCTTATACACATCTGCTCTGACCTTAGCCGATTAATTAGGGGTGTGATTGTACTGATGGCCTTATCCGAAAGGAGCAGAGGGGGTTTGGGGTTGCAGGGGTACAGCCCGGTCCTTTTGGGGTAGCAGCCTTTGCTAAGGTGTTGACCATTAGGGAGGGTTGTGGTCCGCCCTAGCTGTAACTCTTGCGGGTTATTGGACTTTTGCATATCTTTGTAAAGGCTTCGAAGTGGACCCCTAGCCACTCACCTTGGAAGTGTTTAAGGGTTTGGCCGACCCAGGCAACATAGGGAACACGAGCTATGGTGATTAAGGGTTTAGCCGACCCAGGCAACATAGGGAACACGAGCTATGGTGAAAGTGTACAACATCTGCGGAGTGTAAAACTAATATATCAGCCGTGCTCACGGTCAAGAGCGGCTTGGACCCTCACATGATAATTGAACATAAAGACGGAATATAAATCATGGTTTTACTCGTGGGTTTTGGATTAAAATGTTCTTTTAAATGCTTAAGTGGGTTGGTATGAACTTACACCTAGTAAAGAAATTGCTAATAAAATTTGATCAACTCTAAAAAGCTCACTGCTGTGAACCATAGCCTATCCTTGTGGCCTTGCATCTTCCCCCCGCTTGCTGAGTACCTAGTTAGGTGTACTCACACTTGCCATTGCTGATTCAGAAGAAGTAAATGGAGAAGAATACTACAGCGACTACGATGAGTTCTGAGGCTTGCGTTTCCCCCAGTCAAGATGCCTGTGGAAGATGGAAGTTGAAGACACTTCGTTTAGCTATCGCTTGTTCTACGATAAAGACATTCGTGTCTCCCGAGAGTGTAATATGAATATTATAATAAATCTCTTGTACTTTAGAACACTGAGTTTTGATATTACACTCTTTTGTCTATCATATGTGTGTAAACATGATCCTGGCGCACATATGAGACGCACTTGGTTTTCCCTCGAAAATCGGGTGTGACATCAGGTAAACTCAGGTGTTGTACAGCATGTCCTATCCAAGAGTGGTACAAAGCATAAAATGGAGATTTTTTTTGTGTGTGTATGTTAAAAGCCTTCTAGTTCCTTTTTACAAAAAAAAAATGACCAAGAACCAGTGTGTCTGAAGAGTTTTGCATTCATAGCACTCAGACTTCCCACACTGGCAAATTACCACAAAAACAGAGGATGGAGGAGCAAAACTTCACAATAGTTATAAGCAGGCACACTTCATAGTCTTATTAGCGGTAATTTGGTCAAAAGGGAAGCCTGAGTCATACATTTGGAAAGCTCTCCAAATACAGTGATACATGGACAATTTTTCCATATTTTTATTTCACACTTCTTTGCTGGAATTGAGAAATATAAGAATCAGAAAGGATATTTGTCTTGTTCCCAACATTCTAGGTCAGATAAACCCACAGGTGAACTCAGGAATGTTCAGAGAGACTCATCCAAAAACCCACAGCATAACGAGAATGATTTCTGTTAGACCAGCTCCAGTGTATATACAGAAATCGAACCGTAGATGACCGAACTGGCGAACTCCTAAGACAAGTCAACCCATAGGCTACCTAGCTGATTAAAATACTCCACGAACAGGAGGGACAGGGAATGGGCATCAGGCGTGTGAAGCTCCACGCGTCCACATGCCCAACCGATCTTCCTTTGGGGCAAATGACCAAATGAAGCACTGGAGCTCTCGAACCAAACCAATCTTCCAATCCAAAATCGAAAACACTAGGACTGCTCTTAAAATCTTAATATTTCCTTTAGCAAAAAATTGACCAAGAACCAGTGTCTCTGAAGAGCTTTGCACATATAGCACTCAGACTTCCCACATTGCCAAATTACCACAAAAACTTGCCCGTACACCACTAGTGGGTGACTTTACCTCCCCATCTTCTGCATGGTCAGACTCAAGCACAACTCCAGCAAGGTGCTGACCACAGGACTGATGATTGGCAGAGAAGATGTTGGAGGAGCAAGACTGCCCAATAGTTGTAGGCAGGCATCTCATAGTCTTATTAGTGGTAATTTGGTCAAGTGAGAAGCATGGGTTATACATTTGGAAAGCTCTTCAAACACAGTGATACAGGGAAAATTTTCCATGTTCTCATTTTAGCCTGCTGAAATAAAGAACAAACAAGACAAAAGAAATCTATCTTGCTCCCACCACTCAGGTCAGATGGTGTCTGTTTATGGAAAAAAAATGAAGAGCGAACCCAGGTGTTTTCACAGTAAGTCTCATCCAAGGGGTACAGAATCAAGGGGTTCTGTTTGAAGCATTTTAGTTTTTCTTTTTTGAGAAAATTTGGCAACACCACCAGTGTGTCTAGAGAGCATTGCACTCATAGCACTCAAACTTTCCACATTGCCAAATTGCCACAAAACTGTGAACTGAATGAACATGTTTAGCACTGGTGATGCTTGCCAGCATAGCATGGAGGAGCAGAACTGCACAATAATTCTGAGCAGGCACACCTCATAGTCTTATTAGTGGTAATTCGCTCAAGTGGAAAGCATTGTACATTTGGAAAGCTCTCCAAGCACAGTGATACATGGACAATTTTCCCATATTTTTGTCTTAAGCCGTGTTCTGTCAAAATATAAAGAATAGCACAAGAATTCACAAGGACTAGGCATAAGTCACAAAGGTTTGTTGTGCTAAGGTTAGGCAACACCCTTGCTAGGAAACACCAACTAGTTCCACTTGCACAGGTAGATTGTGTACTCTTCTTGGATAGAGATCATGCCCTATAAACCTCAATGAATGTTGAGTGACGAAGAATCAATGGCACCAGTAAAATTATTTTGGATGGACAGTAACCTGGATTTTGGAGCTCAAATAACAGCATAACAAACATTACCTAGGATCTCTAGGAATCACATCATGATCAGGTGAACAAAATAAAAACCTAGCAGATGTGCCCTCCTTGGTTGCCTGAGGGGGATATCTTCACAAGATCATAGCTCTGGCCATGCTGTTATGTCCTACACATTTTCGTCATACAACACCTCACGTATTCGGCTATTCAGATGTAGTATGTTTAACCAGTGATGCTACTTATTTTTAAAACCCAACCATCTTCTCTGAACCAAAATGCCAACGGCAATTCACACAATAACTACTCTAAAACCCCACCATCATTATGTGAACCAAAATGCCAACAGCAATTCACGCAAAAACTGTTCATGGAAGTATTCTAACAATAAGAAGCAATGAAATTCAGCTGTCATGTGTTTAACCTGAGATAGTATACCAACTAAAGCTGTACCGTTTCGTCTCAACCCCAATTCCAACGCTAAATCACACATAAACCCTACGGTCTTCGCCTCAACACCAATTCCAACGCCCAAACACACAAAAACTGTACAGGGCAGCGCTCTAAAAATAATAGCAACGAAACAAGGAGCAGGAGAAAAGAGGCAACCTTGGCGTAGTAGTCCTTCCAAACGCGGCGGGCGATCTGGTGGCCGCCGAGGTCGAACGCCTTGAACTTGATCTTGCCAATGCTCAGCTCCTCAGACGTCGGGTACTGCGTCGGCTGGTGCTGTACGAGCCGCTGCGATCAATCAATCCAACCGAACCAGATCAGGAATCCCCATCAAGCGAAAAGCAAGACGATAAGACTGGAATTCGCAGGGGATGGAGGGACCTCATCCTTGAGCATGTGGAGGAGGGTGGTCTTGCCGGCGTTGTCGAGGCCGAGGAAGAGGATCTTGGCCTCCTTCTGCCACAGCCCCAGCGACGCCAGCACCCCGTAGAACCAGTCCACCAGGAACATCTCCGCTCTCTTCTCCGGCGATCTCTCACTCTCCGCAGCAGATCTGCCGACGCCTCCTGCTCCCCTGCTGCCTTCTCTCTTTCTCTCGCCGTCTTTCGACGGGAAGAATATTTCCTCCTCTTTTCTTCTCCTTGTGGCTTGCGCGTGGCATGTGTACTCTGTTCTAGATTCTTCGGTGGCGTCTATTGTTTCTAGAAGAACCTCCTCCAGATACCGTCAGATCAGCGGCTTGACCTCCGCAGCTCAGCCGCGGATTAAGAAAAAACCACGGCCCCTCGTCAGAAAAACTGAACCCAATTAAATTTAAACATAATAATAGCGGAACAGCTAAACAACATTTAGTACTTTTCTTACTGAAAATATAATCATCATTTTTACAAGAAACCTACCAGCTTACAAGGCCCGTTTTCATACGTATTTGAAATTAAGAATAGATCGCACTAAAAAAACTTATTATGCGAACAAAAGAACTTAATCCAACAACTTACAAAAGATTGCAAATAAAAAAAAAGACAGCCAAACGAGTAGACAATTATATTGATCCAAATATCAATATAGATAGAGGATGATATTTTGTATCTAAGGTGGATACAACGGGTAGACGGTGGTGGTGGTGGCGGCGGCGGCGGCGGGAGGTAGAGGTAGGTTTGGGGTGTAAGTTAGGGTTAGCATCGTGTGCTTAAATAAGTAAATAAGAATGTTTGTGGCCGTGAGATTTGATCTGACGTATGGAAAAGATGGAGCAGAGCAAAGTAAAAGGTGGCGGCGGCGACAATAGTGTTAGGCTTAGAGTTTTGAGACATTAGGACAACATGTTTTTATGGCCATAGGATCTTATCCAATGGTCTAGAGGGCAATGACAGATACGAGTAGAGAATATATAGTGATAGTTAAGATATAATAAAATTGGCATATTATGCATTTATGATTGATGGGTGAACTTTAAAAATAAAGAGATGGTTTGATTACAATCAGAAAATCTTGTCTTTTCTTTAAATTTTACTCAACAATAAAATACATAAAATATGCAAATACTTAGTGTCTATTTTTCTACCACCCAAGCTGGTAAATGTTTAATCCATTTTTGTTAGGAATGGATCACTTAATCAAGATTCACTAGTTGACACATTATGGATATGAAAGTATACACAAATTTCGTACAGGTATCATTGACTCATGTCCCAGTGTAGACTTCGTCTTCTTTTTCATATTTTAAACTTAAAACGAATGTGTCGTGAATTCCAAACTGTCTTCGCAAATTACTTATATGGCTTTATGGAGGAACAAAGGTCTGGACGTTCAAGAAATATTTAATAAGGAATTTCTGGATTTCAGTTGGACGTATAGATACACATAGGCATTGAACGTGCACGTCCATCGCGCATGGGAACAAACTTCTTTTTACAGAAAAAGGTGAAAAAAAGAAACAAGCTAAGTCGCATTTGCACCGGTGGTCTCACAAATGATCTCTACGCCTTTTTTCCGTGCTTATCCGTGCGCGCCTGCAGCTGCCGCTTTTACTTCCACTTAGGTGTCGCCGCATCGGCATCCGCGTGCCGAGCACAGGCCTCCGGTCACTGGCGGCCATCCTCGCCGTACGTCATCGTTGCAGCGGCCGCGCTAACGTTCGGACGCAACACCTTGCGCGGAAGCTGAGGCATACGGTGGCGGCCCAGGGCGTCGGGTCCAGGACTCTGCCTCCGACACCGACCGGAATGACGATGAACGCGACGGTGAACCAGCGGCTCGCGTAGCTGCACCGTGCCGCCATAGACGTGGGCACGTGGCTAGGCCGCGCGCACCACCAGCACAGTCCATGGCGGCACGGCATAGCTGCACCATCCTTCCCAAGTATCACACTTCACACCACCACAACACAACCCAAGCACAACCTGCTAGTCTGCCGCTGCTTGCAAGTTTACAGCCGGGAGATGGGCCCCAGCTAAAACAGAGCCCACCTAACTGGGCCGTCGCACCACCGACGTCTCAATAATGGCCCCCTGAAGCAAACGCAGCCCAAGCTAGCATACCCTAAACCCTAAACCCTAAATATTAGCACTCTGATGGCAGCCTACACCATGGTGGAAACGCATGCACCTGCTGGAGTGCTCAGAGTTGTTGCAGCTGACGTGTGTGTGAGTAAACCTAATGGTTTTCTGTTGGGCTTTTTTGTGCTTTCGAGAGTTTTGCTTGCCCTGTGTTGACGGAAGGTAAAGCAGCTGATCTGGATCTACTGCAAACTCCTCGACTGGATATAGAAATGTCGATGCAGAACGACTATCTGACTTCGTTGGAGTTTATGCACAGTTTCTTACTATGGTCGGTCGGTGCAAGTTGCAGGTTTCAACTGTAAGATTTCAGCATAATCAACTCGCCCGAAGAAAAGTAACGAAAAATAATTTAGGAATATAATTGGCCCTGCCCATCAAGTTGCTCTAGCCGTGTGTGCGCCAGCTGAACGGACACAGACACATCGGCGCGCCAAAACTTTGCTCTGTTTCAAAGAAAACAGAGTATCTCACTGGAACTAGCTCTGTTATCAGAAAACAGAGTAGGGCAGGAAGCCTCACGCCCATCTTTCTTGCGCTTATATCCTTGGAGTTGGACCCTACTTCCCGGAGGCACCTGCATAGCAGTGAGCTATGTGATCGTGTTCCTGACGTATCAGATCAGAGCAGTGAGCTATATTCGGACGGGGTAAAATCAAATCAAGCTTATCAAGTTTAAGAATGTCACACCCCGAAATTTTTAAATTTCAGGACGTATTTAGAAGGAACAATTGAACAGTGATTTTCTCGTAATTTTAAAATTTTTCCAACATTTATTTTCTTTACAGGAAATATAGTATAGGAAAAATAATTATTTGTTTTTTTAATGAAATAAAATTGTTCTATATGCGTTGCATTCATGCGGATGCAATTGGTCTTTTATGAGTGCCCAAATTTTCAAAATACGTTTATCTAAGCGTAGGTTCTTCCGAGAATTTTCCAGACTTTTCTAAAATTTAATTCTCAAATTTTTAGGGCTAAATCTATTTATTAGAAGGCTCTAAATTCTTTTCCACGAGATCAAGTGCTTTATTTGGGCTCCTCGTGTTCTAAACTATCCCTAGGATTGTTTCTAACGGAGGATTCTTAATGTCTTTTTTCCCTGCACGGGAAAACACATTCTGAAAATAAGAGGAAACAAATCCTATCTTTGGCCGCAGCTTCCGGCCGCTGGACTGCATCAGGCCGGGCACGGCAACGCGTGACGCTGCCTCGCTTGTGTCCCGACGCGATACGGCCGCCGCCGCTTTCGTGGCATGCACGTCACGGCCGACCGTGTACCCAGCGCCTATAAAGGCCGACCGAGCATCCCGTGCGCGCCCCTGCTCCATCTGTTCCGCTCCCTGACGCCTTGCGCACCGCGCCGTCGCCTGGAGCCACCAAGCGCCGGACTATCAGGACGTCGCCGCCGGCCGTGCTGCCGATTCGCCGGTTCCGTTGATCGCCGCAAGAAGCCGATCCCGTCCGGAGTTTCCTCATGGTGTGCCGGAGCTCCGCCGCAAATCTAAGCATGCAAGGTGCTCTTGCCGTAGCACTCTACCACCTGTCCTCGTCTTCGGCCATCGCTGGAGTGCCACTCGTACGTGGAGGCAGAGCTGCCGGTCACCGTCAACGCTATTCCGCCCCGAAATTCTTCCATCTTTCACTATCTCGCCCTGAAGAAAACTAGACCAGTGTCATCCGCTGGTGGGTGCCGGGAAGAACTCTCACGGCAGCCACTGTTCTGGTGAGTATCCGCCCAGATTGTGTTCATATATTAAGCTATTAACTTAGATCTATACGGCCTGCTGATATATTACTCTTCCGATTCTGGAATGCCGGTCGTTTGCTCGACGGATGGAGGAGCTATCGTGCGTACGTTCGAGTACGTCCTCTACTTCCTTCACTGCCATTCGTCATCACTCTAACGCAGACCATCATGGCACGATTGGTGAGAAACTTCCTTGTGATTCTCTTTCCATTTTGCATCTAATCTCATCCTGATCATGTCCTAGATTTCAACCCGTCTATGCTGTTTCCTTTCTATATATCGTCCAGTACATGTACCAGACGTAGGTAGGTACTGAAAAGCTATTAAACCTACGTTTTAGTTCATACCCTTCATGATGTCAGCATTACATAAGGCTGATGTCATATACATGTTATTCCTTCAAAGAAAATACAATTCCAGTAGATCCGTGCATGCGCTCCTTAGCAGTTATACAACCCTGTTCTTTGATCTTTCTGCAAGCACTATTTATAGTGTCTTCTAAAGCACCTCAGCTAGCCCTCCACATTTATGGTTAAACGCAGTTAGGTCCCTATAGCTTTGTTTAGTTCATAGATTATGCGTTTTAGATTCGATTCAATCCATTCAAATTGCGTTAGGTTCTTCGTAACATAAAGTATACGTTAATACTAATGTTTTCCATCGTGCATGCTTTTGAAAATAAAGTTAAAATTAATTTGATTAATGACTATTAAATATGTTTTCTTTAATTAAAAGCTACTTAGAGTTACATACCGTTTTTTTTCTAATCAGATGTTAATTTAAATAATGCTTACTTTATATACCTTTCTAATTAAACGCTAATTAGCGATATATCTCGGTTTTTCCTAAACTAAGGTTTAATTGATTAATTTCTCATTATAACTAGCTTTTCTAAATAAAACATATCTAGTGTTACCCATCGGTTTTCATAAATAAAGATTAATATGCTTAATGATATTATAGATGATTTTTCAGTATTAAATATGTTTAGTCGAACACGAAATATCAAGTTTCTCGTTTAGATGTCACTTAGTTTAATCCTTTTGCAAGATAAATAATTTGCATAACTTGTACTTCAACCCTTGATAATAAAACTTGACTAGTTTCTACTTCGACCTTTACAAATAAAATTTAATTTGAGTTAACATTCTCTACATATATATTTTTATTTAACTAAAATGGATCAAGCATTTAGTCTCCTTGTTTCTTTTATAATCTAACCTCTCGATAGTTTTCCCTTTTCAATGATAGTTCCGTTTCCAGCGTTTCGTTGTTTACGATGACCTTAGGTCGAGCCTTATCTTTTAATATGTTATTTTTAAAAGCTTTTCTTTTGATTGATGTATTGTTCTTAGTCGTACTTGTTTGATTGCTTGCATTTATGTTTGTTTGTACCCGATGATTGTTTCGAGTGGACGGTTTGCTGTTCAGAAGCTTTGAAGATTTGGAGATGAAGAGCAAGAGCAGAATAGCAGTAAGAGTAATTTATTCTTTTAGAGAAATGCAAGTGTCCCTAACCATCTTTCTACCTATGCTTTATTTACAAAAATATTATTATTTAATCGGAACATGGAGCGACCACACAGGAAAACAGTGCAACTACAAGAACTATATGGTTCTGATCTTGGCTGAATAATTAGAGACTCTAGTATTGGGGTGACCTTACCGAAAGGGCAAGAGGGGAGGCGTTGTCGGGGTATAGACCTGTCCTCTTGGGAGGTGGGCTTTGCTAAGACACTGTACCCTTTAGGGAGCTTTATACTTTGCTTCGACACGAATCCTTAGCGGGTTATCATTTACTAGGGAATCTTTGTAAAGGTCCCGTAGCGTCCCTATGCAATCACACCTCGGAAGTGTGGTATGGTGCCTAGCTAGCACCGTATGGTTGGGTTCAAAGTTCTTCGGAGCTTTTATGCGACTTATGGGTAAAGATGTACAACCTCTGCAGAGTGTAAAACTAATCGATTAGCCGTGCTCACGGTCACGAGCGGCCTGGACCCTCACATGATTAATATACTTAAAGATGGATTTAAATTTTTATTCTGGTTAATTCTTGTGGTCTTGCTGAGTAGCAACCATAAGTCTACTCACCCTTGCTTACTGCTGCTCAGAATGAGAAGATATTTGAAGTTTGCTGAAGATGATGATGAGTGCTAGGTTTATGCAACCCCCAGTCGATTGCCTGTGGAGTTGGTGCCTTCGTTTCCAGGATTAAGCGTAAATCTCTGATAATCTCTCTTTATTTACGTGATATTGTAACTGTTATTCACTTATGATGTCACTATACGTATGAAACTAGATCCTGGCATACATATAGGTAGCACTTGTTTTTGTTTTTAAACCGGGTGTGACAAAGAACATATATATCTGGTAACCACCGACTACAAAGTGTGTCAGGTTCATTGAAACGATAGTAGATGTACCAGGTTCACCCGAATGAAACCTACCCGAAAAAAAAAACTAGTGACCTATTACAGGTTTGGCGCCGTGGCCCCAGACTCCACATCCACCCGTCCACCACCCAGTTCGAGCTCCACCCAGCGTCGTTGGAGGAACAGGCGATGGTGTTGGGGGCGGTGCTGGGCGGGATGTCGTCCAGGCAGAGATGTTGCGTCGGAGGATTGGGGCGAAACGGCGCGCCATTCTCCCGTTGATCTGCAGCGTCAACCAATTTAACTCGTTTTAGTTTGGAATGCAGCGCCGAATCTATAGCTTTGTTTAGTTCATAGATTATGCGTTTTAGATTCGATTCAATCCATTCAAATTGCGTTAGGTTCTTCGTAACATAAAGTATACGTTAATACTAATGTTTTCCATCGTGCATGCTTTTGAAAATAAAGTTAAAATTAATTTGATTAATGACTATTAAATATGTTTTCTTTAATTAAAAGCTACTTAGAGTTACATACCGTTTTTTTTCTAATCAGATGTTAATTTAAATAATGCTTACTTTATATACCTTTCTAATTAAACGCTAATTAGCGATATATCTCGGTTTTTCCTAAACTAAGGTTTAATTGATTAATTTCTCATTATAACTAGCTTTTCTAAATAAAACATATCTAGTGTTACCCATCGGTTTTCATAAATAAAGATTAATATGCTTAATGATATTATAGATGATTTTTCAGTATTAAATATGTTTAGTCGAACACGAAATATCAAGTTTCTCGTTTAGATGTCACTTAGTTTAATCCTTTTGCAAGATAAATAATTTGCATAACTTGTACTTCAACCCTTGATAATAAAACTTGACTAGTTTCTACTTCGACCTTTACAAATAAAATTTAATTTGAGTTAACATTCTCTACATATATATTTTTATTTAACTAAAATGGATCAAGCATTTAGTCTCCTTGTTTCTTTTATAATCTAACCTCTCGATAGTTTTCCCTTTTCAATGATAGTTCCGTTTCCAGCGTTTCGTTGTTTACGATGACCTTAGGTCGAGCCTTATCTTTTAATATGTTATTTTTAAAAGCTTTTCTTTTGATTGATGTATTGTTCTTAGTCGTACTTGTTTGATTGCTTGCATTTATGTTTGTTTGTACCCGATGATTGTTTCGAGTGGACGGTTTGCTGTTCAGAAGCTTTGAAGATTTGGAGATGAAGAGCAAGAGCAGAATAGCAGTAAGAGTAATTTATTCTTTTAGAGAAATGCAAGTGTCCCTAACCATCTTTCTACCTATGCTTTATTTACAAAAATATTATTATTTAATCGGAACATGGAGCGACCACACAGGAAAACAGTGCAACTACAAGAACTATATGGTTCTGATCTTGGCTGAATAATTAGAGACTCTAGTATTGGGGTGACCTTACCGAAAGGGCAAGAGGGGAGGCGTTGTCGGGGTATAGACCTGTCCTCTTGGGAGGTGGGCTTTGCTAAGACACTGTACCCTTTAGGGAGCTTTATACTTTGCTTCGACACGAATCCTTAGCGGGTTATCATTTACTAGGGAATCTTTGTAAAGGTCCCGTAGCGTCCCTATGCAATCACACCTCGGAAGTGTGGTATGGTGCCTAGCTAGCACCGTATGGTTGGGTTCAAAGTTCTTCGGAGCTTTTATGCGACTTATGGGTAAAGATGTACAACCTCTGCAGAGTGTAAAACTAATCGATTAGCCGTGCTCACGGTCACGAGCGGCCTGGACCCTCACATGATTAATATACTTAAAGATGGATTTAAATTTTTATTCTGGTTAATTCTTGTGGTCTTGCTGAGTAGCAACCATAAGTCTACTCACCCTTGCTTACTGCTGCTCAGAATGAGAAGATATTTGAAGTTTGCTGAAGATGATGATGAGTGCTAGGTTTATGCAACCCCCAGTCGATTGCCTGTGGAGTTGGTGCCTTCGTTTCCAGGATTAAGCGTAAATCTCTGATAATCTCTCTTTATTTACGTGATATTGTAACTGTTATTCACTTATGATGTCACTATACGTATGAAACTAGATCCTGGCATACATATAGGTAGCACTTGTTTTTGTTTTTAAACCGGGTGTGACAAAGAACATATATATCTGGTAACCACCGACTACAAAGTGTGTCAGGTTCATTGAAACGATAGTAGATGTACCAGGTTCACCCGAATGAAACCTACCCGAAAAAAAAAACTAGTGACCTATTACAGGTTTGGCGCCGTGGCCCCAGACTCCACATCCACCCGTCCACCACCCAGTTCGAGCTCCACCCAGCGTCGTTGGAGGAACAGGCGATGGTGTTGGGGGCGGTGCTGGGCGGGATGTCGTCCAGGCAGAGATGTTGCGTCGGAGGATTGGGGCGAAACGGCGCGCCATTCTCCCGTTGATCTGCAGCGTCAACCAATTTAACTCGTTTTAGTTTGGAATGCAGCGCCGAATATTTACAAACGGATGGAGTAACATAAAACAGGCTGTTAACTACTTCTTGCTCATAGAAAGGAGAAATTGACAATGTATTTCCCACTTGCTTTCCTTAGTTAATTTGACACTGAACCTTCTAATGTGGCTAATCTTGATATGCAATTCATCGCATTCATTTCCTTCCTGTCTTAGCTTCTGTATGAGCTCCTGTGCAGTGTTTTTTTTGGAAGAACAGGAGGGGCAAACCTCTACTGATTTTATATTTTGAATAATAAAACTAGAAGTACAAGGAATTACAAAAGACTAGAAAAACAAGAAGGAGGAGGGGTTCAGGAGCTGGACAACCAAAGTTACACGGCCTGAAGCCATTCATTCATAGCCATTACTAAATCTGGGCAATTTCTATGGAAAACTAGCGTAAACTCTGAAATGAATTTTAAAGGGACAAATACACGCTCCTGTGGGTGTTGGACAAATACAAATCTTCAAGGGATGTAAGGTACTTCAATGCCATGAGGGAGGTGCTTTAATTCTGGGCAATCCAAAAACCATAGCTTAGCAAGGCTTTTCAGCAGGAGGATGTTTATAGTTGGTCTCTTTTTATCTGTACAGCTGAGACAACCCTGGGAGTTGTTCTCAGTTGCAGCTATGATTCTACCATGTCCTGTAATCCGTCTAGTTTCTACCGTTTGTTGTGAACTGCTGAACTGTGTAATTTCGTTACTTCAGTAATGAAATTCGGGCAAGGCCCTTTGTGGAAAAAGCAAGGTTTTTCAGTCCACTTTCCTCAATTTTGACTTGGTTGAGCTGCAGAGCACCCCATATTCTCAGCTTTTGAAATCTAGGAAACGGCACAGTGCAGAGAAATACAACTTCTTTCCACCATGAGCATTATGAAGTTCAATAAAACGTAAACCACGTAATGCCTCAAGGCTGGAAAATGGGTCTTCATCAAGTTTAGAGGATACAAGAAACAATCAAATAAGGTTGTGCAGGTGCGGTCAAGACAATAGAATCTGAGGCATATGTTTTTGTGGCTGCTCTATCAGTTCAAGTTTAGAAAGAGTTCAAGGTAAACGTAGTGCTTCCAATGGTAATACTTCATTTTCGTTTCAAGCAACAATTGACAGACTGACAAGATGGCTCATGTTTCTTATGGCATTGCACAGGTTTAAAGAGTGCTCGCTGATCACATCGGTAACAGAAAATGTTCTTAACTCGGTCAACGCTGCAACATCACACAGTCTCTAAGCTTGCTCTAACACTCTGCAGATCATGCAATCCAGTCAAGTTCCTTATGCTTATAGGAACCTTTATTCCACCATAATACGAAAAGATTCCCTTCTACAAGCCTTGCATTTGCATTCCTGGAGATGACGGTGAAACGGAATGGGGTCACACCATCCACACTTGGATTTGTTGGATCAAGTGCTACATAAGGCTTCCGCAAGCAACCACATTTCCCACGTCATCCCCTCATAGCTCAAGGCAGAGATCACGGTCGCCACCCGTCATGTGTGCAACTGCTCCAAGGGAGCAAAGCGTGAGTCCGTCGCCCCAACCAGATCCAAGGGAGCAAAGCATGAGTCTGGCGTCCCTACAAGCTACAAGCAGTGGCGGACCCATTATTGTTTCTTTGGGTAGGCACACAGCATAGGAACAGTAGTAAACAGACAAACAGTGCTGCACAGTTCCTGCTACAGTGCTCCTTTGCCTTGATCACTGGGAATTTGGGGTGGTCCTAGAACTACCGTGCTACCCTGCTGGGTCCGCCACTGGCTACAAGGGACCAAAGCACGAGTCCACCGTTACCTTGTAGAATCTCAAAGGCTTGAGTCCCGCCACCTCCAAATTAGAAGAAGAGGCCAACTAAGAAAGAAGAGCCCGCACCTCCAAAATTTCCATATGAACAAATTATGGAGGAAAGTGAAGCGATATCTATGGCTGAGGTTGCTTCTCACTTCGCGCCAAAGAAGAAGCCCGTGGAACCACCAATTGATGAAGAAATACTTTAAATCGCTCGTTGTAAAGTGGTGAAAGAACCCAGCTCAGATTATGTATGCCAGATGAGGAAGTCATTTCACAACTAAAAAGAAAAACACACTCGTCCAAAATTCCTCAGCTCGACGAATAATCTAAACAATCGATCACTCCGCTCAAAGTGCTTTCATCAGAGGAAGAGATTCTAGTTCAATGGATGGATGGCACCAATCTCACAAGAGACATATCCAAATTCACCCAGGTGCTTGTAGAAAAGAGTTTGTGCTCGGGGAACCTCTTATGTGGCCACTGCTTTTGGCGGCTCATAAGCACACCAAGTTTGAACCGCAAGCGCATAGATCGTCTATAGCTTTTCAGTATTCCATCCAAGGTTATCAATCCGTGGATCGGCAGCGAACACACTAGGGTTTTCCATCTAATCTAACGGGTCTAACCTAACATGAAACACCGATTGCATACAAAGGTAAATATAATAGATTTGAGTGAAGCATAGGTTGATCACATCCGTAAACATAGGCAAAGATAGAGCATAACCAAAGGGGTAACTGGCCTATCGCCTTCTAGTTGTAGTTCTAGCCAACGAGCAAATAAATCATGCATCTCATTCAAAGCACCTTTAAATTCCTAACTCCGATCAACCTCCCGACAGCACCTGCCTTACACGGGATCACACTCTATCATGGTGCTCCCTATCGGCGCGGGGAGTCTAAGGGAACGTCCAAAAGTGAACGTGTCTAGAAACCATGAAGGGTCGACATACTGGATCTAATCACCATGATTACATAAAACCTGTTATGTTGTCTAACCATGCATACTAAGGAACCATCACATTCGTGAAAGGTAGAAAGCATAGAAAGAGGCATTGAGTCTCTAAAAGATTGGATAATAAGAAGAACATTGCTAACATAATAGTTGCATTTAGATTATCATGACTGAGTACATACCAATGATGACCTCAACAAGCTCTTGAACTCCACCATAGCACAACCATGCCGGGAGGCCATTGCCGCTAGGGTTGGCCTAAGCCATCTCCTAGACAACTTTGACGACTTGTTGTGGCCCTCTAGTGCTTTCTTATAGGTTTTGCCGAGTTCTGGTGGATGCATGCGGTGACCATTTGGGAATCGAGCTTTAAACAGTCCGAGGAGACCCTAGGTCAAATGGGAGGCTGAGGTGGTGCAAAAAGAGGGTGGGCCAGTTGGCCCATGCCCATTTTGGCCTACCTCGGGCCCAACTTTCTCGTGGGAGCCTCTTGTCCCTTCTGGAGTTTAAGTCCAAATGCATGTGGGCTTTAGACGTTGATTTCTCCGTGATAAAGATAAGGGTTGATGTCGCACAATCTTTTGTTGTATTATCATGACCCTTGGAGTTATCTTGATGCTACACTTAAGCCCTTGCAATCTTTGGAGGCTTGTTTATCTTGAACTAGTCCATCAACCCGTGCGTCCGCACGGGGTTTAAACCTTCTTGATTGCAAATAAAAGGAAATTATATTATCATATAGAGAAACAATAGCTTGTCCAACATGGACATGTATGTAACTATTATTTTAAGTAGATTATGGTATATTATGATAACGATTTTGAGGAGACTTATTTTTTTATATATTGTATAGTCTCTTTAGTACTATTTAACTTTAGTCATCTCTCTGTTATATACTCCATCTATTCCAAATTATCGCTCACATTACCTTTGTCACTCAAACTTGTCTGATCAAACTAATAGGAAAAATATAGTAACATCTGCAATACCAAAATAAATTCAATGACATATATTCCATGGTGTACTCAGTGGGACCAAAGTGTTATATTGTATACTATGACTAAGAACAAAGCTAAAGCGAACAGCAATTTGAAAGGATGAAGTACACCTCTCATGTTTTTGATGACATATCGTTGTGTCATTGATACTTTTCTTACACAATATTCCCCACCATTGCTTCCTAAATATGCATCCAACTACGGAATATTTTACTTTTGTGTATCAAATTCAACACATGATCTCCGAGGTCCATATTTCTAGTTTTTTGTGTATTTCTAAAAAGATGACTCCTATGCTTGTGTTTCAACCAAAAATTCACATCTTGGAATGTTAAAAACGACTAAATATAATTTGGAATGTGAAAATGTTGATGTTCACATTGCCTAATTAGTCTTGTATTTTGGGATTTGAATTTTTTTAGTCATCCTGCTTTGGCCTACACATAGCTTTTGTTGTAGCTAGCACTTCTCTTTGGCTTGAAGTGTTTGTATATTGGTTTCGCTGATTTTATTCTTTACTGCTACGATGGAAGAATAGTTGGGATGTTTCAGTTACGATTGCCTACCCCAAGATATGGGTTTAGTTCATATATGCAGCTATCACTCATATCAATCTTTAATGTGGATTTTAAATAGACATTTTCGAATTCTGTTCATTTTCAGTCCTATACTCCTATACATCAAATATCCTTAATTGATATATTTCTTTAATTAGCAAGAGCATTATAATATTTAAATGTACCATTAGCCCATCTCTATTCTCCATTTGATTTGTTTTCTTCCTAAAAATTTATTTCTTATTATGCATTACAGTAAAAGGAAGAAGGGAGTATTTGTTTTCCACCTACATTCTGGCATCCAGCCTTACCAATGAATGCAACCATTGTCAGTAAGCTAGCTCTGCTTATCGATCAATGCAATCGTCGTCACTAAGCTAGCTCTAGATGGGTTTTCTTGCATGCAGGACTGTTTCGGACCCAATGGAAGACCATAATTGAAGGACAGCACATTAAGCTTTGACACCATATACTTGTATAGCATCAACCTTTGTAATAATTCTTATTAGTTCTATGCACAGAACAGAAGAAGTCCATATATTTTCCATTATCCAAATTAAAAGTTTCAGCTTCATACTGTGATTTTATTATCCACTACGTTCGTTTCCGAGTAGTATATATTGTAACATACCTCTGCTTGTATGTGGGAGGGCTGCATGCTGCCCTAGCAAGCCATATTCTCTCCTAGACTCCTAGTATTAGGAGTAAGCCCTGCATACAAGTGATGAGGCAGATCTACTGGCAGCCTTTGTTCTGGAGGTTCCCGTCTTCTTGAGAAAATTAATACTACATGTTAGTAGAAACCAATTGCTACAAAATACTTAATCTAAGAAAGAGCAAAGGAACAGAACTACAACCAATATAATGCATACCATGATGCTCTATGATATGCACGCAGGATCTTTTATATTGGCAGACAAAGGGATACTTGCACTGCTCTATTTGCCCATGTGAGAACCAAAAGATCAGGCAGGAGATGGTTTGTTTCCCATGACAACCCACATCCCACTGTAGGGCTTCAACATCACCACTTTAGCAATATTTCAATTGGTATCTTCATTAGTACTAACACATATGGGTCATAATTTATGAAGCCATCTCCCGAGGCTACTATTACTTTTCCTTTGAGCTATGATGTTTTGCAAGACCTTTTAGGTGATTTGATTCCAAAGGGGGAGACATGTCAAAGCAAGAAGTGGGATCAATGAAATAGGGAGAGAAGTATCACCAAGGAGGAGAAAGCACAAAGGGGGAGAAGTATGAAGGATAACAAGACAAAGGGGGAGATTCATGTAGGGGGAGTCTATTAGAAGATGAACAATAGGAAGATCAAAATTGGATGATGGTAAGCATCCAAGCAAGTGTAAGTGATTCAATTGGTCAATTCTTGCAAATTATGCTTGCTATGATTGTGTTGTCATCAATCACCAAAAAGAGGAAGAAATTGCCCTCTAGGCTATAGTTGTGATTTTGGTGATTGAATGACAACATCATCATTGGGATTAACATATGTTTCGAGAATGAGCATTTGTAGAGTTTTATAGGTTCATTGGA
The DNA here is from genome assembly GCA_900205405.1 of Echinochloa crus-galli. Lineage (NCBI taxonomy): Eukaryota > Viridiplantae > Streptophyta > Magnoliopsida > Poales > Poaceae > Echinochloa > Echinochloa crus-galli. The sequence continues at coordinate 37,069 of OAMR01000155.1, forward strand.
TGCATCACAAAAAAAGATAACAAACCCGGGACAAAGAGAGGAATGAATTGGACTTGTTCCATGAATAATTATTTTTGGACTGATCAAATGGAATGTATATTTGCAGAATCATAGAATACATTTTACAAGGTTTCCATAGAGTTCAAGATCATCAAAATCCGACTCTGAAATAGAAAGTTACGCTAAAAATAAGATATGCTGAAAAATGAGCATAGGAAGTTCCGATAGTACTATCAGAGTAAGCAGGGGAATATCCGGTGCTTAAGATATTTTGGCCAAAATATCTCTGATAAACTGTACAATGCACCGACGCTTCATCCTACGGTATCATCGGAGTATTTCATTTATCCGACGCTCAAAACATGATTGAATGGTCCGGATTTTCTGAGAATCTTGTGTAGAATTTCACAAGCTTTCCAAAAAGTATAAGATCATCAAAAAAGGAGTTCGGAGTAAAATGTTATGACCAAAATACTAAGAGCAGCAACGTAGTGAGACCGGAAGGTCCGACGGTACCGTTGTATTTGGGCATTCATCCGATGCTCAAAAGTTGATTGAATGGTCTGGATTTTTTTATGACCTTGTAGAGAATTTCATAATCTTTCCAACAAGTACAAGATCATCAAAAACGGAGTTCGTAGTAAAAAGTTACGATCAAAATACGAAGAGCAACGTTGCAGTGAGACCGGAAGGTCAGACGGTAGCGTCGGTCTTTGATCATTCATACGGTGCTCCATACTTCATTGGATGGTCTCGATTTTTTTAATATTTCGGTGTAGAATTTCATAAGCTTTTCAAAAAGTACAAGATCATTGAAATCGTAGTTCGGGGCTGAGAGTTATGGTCAAAACACGGAGGCACATACAGCTGCAGGAATTAGTCCGACGCAAATAAAAAAGAGACCGTCGAACCTTCCGATGGTGTACTTTAACTAGCCGTTGGAGCAACGGCTATTTGAGGTGTTTGGCCTATTTATACCATACTCACCCATGTTAAGGTGCTGGAGTGTTCAGAAGTTCATTGGAGAGTGAGATACATCAACAACATATCGAAACCACTAAAGTATTCAAGCGATCATATTTAAGGCTTAGCACATGCTTAGAGAGAGTTAGTGCTAGCATAGGGCTATAGAAGTATAAGTTTAATATGAGCCTACCTTGTGTGTGCTTCAAGGAGTGAATTGTACTGTATAAGAGGTGGTTGCCGGGTCTTGGGGTCCTAACACTACAAGAACGATCAACATCTGCACCGGGTGGGAAATGCCTTTAGCACCTGTTTTCCCACCCGGTGCAACTAATCCGAGGCTAAATGGGTACCCCTTTAGCGCCGGGTTGAATAACCGGTGCGAAAGGGTCCCTTTAGCACCGGTTCCAGACACGACCCGGTGCTAAAGGGCCTGCCCTGCAGCGCCTTTAGCAGGGCCTTTAGCACCGGGTCGTGGCTGCACCCGGTGCTAAAGGGACCCTTTCGCACCGGTTTCTGTCTGCAACCGGTGCTAAAGGGCCTGCCTTTAGCACCGGTTGCTGTCTGCAACCGGTGCGAAAGGCCTCGGATTTCCATGGTCTTTGTTCCTGAACAAACGCTTCAGACGGGGTATCAGAGGGAAATACCACATCACCTTCGCAGGGATTTTTTTCTTAGAACGCTCTCCCCCAACATCACCAGGGTCGTCCCGCCTGATCTTGTATCGTGCGCAGGTGCAAACCGGACAACGATCCAAGTGTTCGTACTGTCCGCGATAGAGGATACAGTCATTAGGACACGCATGTATCTTCTGCACCTCCAAACCGAGAGGGCAAACAACACGTTTTGCTTGATACGTTGTCGATGGCAATGTGTTACCCTCTGGAAGAATCTTCTTTACGAGTTTCAGTAGCTCCTCGAAACCCTTATCAGTAACACCATTTGCTGCCTTCCACTGCAGAAGTTCAAGTGTGCTACCCAACTTCTTTAGCCCCTCTTTGCAATCTGGGTACAGGTCAGTCTTGTGGTCCTGCAACATGCGCTGTATCTTTTTTATATCCTTATCATTGCCGCAGTCTTTCTCGGCATCACGCAACATTTGCCCGAGCCCATCAGTAGGTTCATTTTCCTGAGCAACATCTTCCTGAGCATCGCCTTCCCGAGCAACATCTTCCTCATCGGCATCACCCATTGCAGCATATGCAAAGGAACTGTAGTATTGAGCCAATAACGGAATGTTGTCATCGGCCTCGTCTTCTTCATCTTCATCCATTAGAATTCCTCTTTCACCGTGCTTCGTCCAAACAGAATAATTCCTCATGAAACCGTGCCTCATCAAATGCACTTGAAGACAACCTCTTTGTTTGTACGATTGTATATTTTTACAATGGGTGCATGGGCAGAACATGAAACCGGACGGCGTCCTGTTAGCCTCGGCGGCATCGAGAAACGTCCTAAGGCCATCACGGAAGGCCTGAGCGTGGGGGTCCCCGTACATCCATTGTCTATTTTCCTCAGGATTGTGCATTATCATTGCTTCACTTATCCTTCGAGGGTCAACGAAACCAACGTCATATATATTGTCTCTGCGACATTTTTGAATCTCCATTCTGCATATGTTAAGCAATAAATAAAGCCCGCGTCAGCATAGATTGGAATTATTGTTTTCAAACTGTGAATTATAAGCAACAACAAAGTACTTATAGTGTCCAACATGTGATCAAATCCATGTCCATGGCGTCGTGGTGGTACAGCTCATATATATCCTTAAACCTGAGCCAGACAAAATCCTAATCCCTCAGTTCTGCTTCATGAGTGCTAGGCCAGTCGAATATTGCCTTTAATTCCCTCCATAGCATCTCCTTCTCTGTATCGGGGAGCACGTACTCCTCAGTGGGGTCCGTGGACTTCCATTTTCTGATACTAATGGGCACATTGTCCCGTACAATTACCCCGCACTGAGATACAAATTTCTTGGCCACTTTTGGGGGCTCAACTGGCTCCCCGTCATCCTCCACTCGGGTGATGTGTAACTTGACATCCTTCAGCTTCTTCGTGGTCGATCGTTTTGATTTCTTAGCAGAGGCGGCCTACACAAATTACATATATACGAGATGATATAGAGATGGTATACATAATTTCCGTTTCTGGCGAGATTTCAGTAATGAGCGGTCATAGTCTGTTACTATTATTTCCTTCTGTTGACCCTTGCTCAAATTACCGAGGAATGACTTCACGATGGTGAGATCAAGCTTCAGCTCCGGCTCAGGTTTTTTCCTCCACTCGGCCATTTGCCTCTTTGTGTCTGCTTTTACCGAGGCTTCGAGCTCCGCTAGAGTCTTCTCACCCGCTCTTTTCTCTGGTGCGGGCTTCTCTCTAGTTTTCTGCGCCTTCTTCGCTGGTGGAGTGGGGGCAGAGGCTTTAGTGCGGTGTCCCCTCTTCGGCGGAGGGGGCGGAGACCTCTTCGGCGGAGGAGACGGAGACCTCTTCGGCGGAGGAGACGGGCTTGCATTAGGAGCTCCCGGAAAATCGTCATGATCAGCTGGATCTCTTGGAGACGGTGGAGGTGACGGAGGCTTGTTGGTAGCCGCAGGTGTACTGGGTATGACGATGTCTGCCTTGCTCCATAGAATGATGCAGTGACAACACTGACCGAGTTTTGTTTCTCCGTCACCTACGGGGATGTCAAGTTCCAAGTCTTCCCAGCTGGTGACGACTTGCTCCACCTCGACAGGTACGTAACCATGTGGAATATCATTGCAGTGCCATTTTTGCCCTTCTTCCACACGGTTGGTCATACCGTATGCGACCTGATAATAATTTAGTAGTCACAAAGAAAGTTAGTAAATGAATGGTATGTACGGTGAAATGTATGCAGTACGAACTAAGGTCGCATACGTACCACCACAGCTAAGTTCTTTTGCCTAACGACAAGCTCGCACGCGGTCCGTTGAGTTAATTCATCCACGGTGTAACGGACCGCTTCGGCCACCTGTGTGGAAGCGTGACTGCTTTGATATTGTTGTGGAGGTGCATTCTCTGTGGAACCGGTCCCGGCTGCGGCTTGTTGTAGAGGTGCATGCTCTGTGGAACCGGTCCCGCCTGTGGCTTGTTGTATCTGCAGCCATGCTACCTTCATCCGTCGCTCCATCTCTGACTCCATTTCTTGGAGCTTTGAGGCCTGGGCGGCAACCGTTTGCTCTAGGTCCCTTACCCTCTGCTCATATCCGGCCTTCTTCCTCGAACGGCTCCTATAGGTGGCGGCGTGCTCTTGGAAACCTTTCTTCCATGAGATGCTTGTGCCTACGCCGCGCGTCCGTCCAGGATGCTCCTTGTTCCCTAAGGCATAGGTTAGCTCATCTCTGTCTCTATCAGCTACAAATTCTCCCCTATCAGATGCCCTGAGGATATCGAGGAGCCGCTGAGCTAGTTCTCGCAAGTCTTCGGGAAAAAACTAAGGAGCCGTCGATTGGGCTTAGGGTGCCTCCATGACCATAGTACCAATGCTTGGTCCTTGTGGGCCAGTCATGTGTCGCTGGAGTGATGCCTCTAGCATATAGATCTTCTTCCATCTTCTCCCATTTAGCGATGCTTGCCTTGTAACCTCCCGAACCCATCTTATGCGAGTACTTCTTATTTGCGGCGTTTTCAGCGTTTCTAGCGCTAGCCGTTGCACCCTCTTCGGAGGTTTTGTACTCAATGAATGCTTCCCACTCGTCATTGGTGATCTTCTTATACTTCTCAGGATCCGGGGCCTCTCCGGTTTTGAGAAATTGCGAGTACAACTTCTTCTTGAAATCCTGAAACAGAACTGCCATCTTCTTCATTGTCCAATCCCTCAGTTCTGCTTCATGAGTGCTAGGCCAGTCGAATATTGCCTTTAATTCCCTCCATAGCATCTCCTTCTCTGTATCGGGGAGCACGTACTCCTCAGTGGGGTCCGTGGACTTCCATTTTCTGATACTAATGGGCACATTGTCCCGTACAATTACCCCGCACTGAGATACAAATTTCTTGGCCACTTTTGGGGGCTCAACTGGCTCCCCGTCATCCTCCACTCGGGTGATGTGTAACTTGACATCCTTCAGCTTCTTCGTGGTCGATCGTTTTGATTTCTTAGCAGAGGCGGCCTACACAAATTACATATATACGAGATGATATAGAGATGGTATACATAATTGACATGTACAGTACAAATTTATGTTATCTATATACACACCTGACTAGACGAGGGCTCGTTACTGGCCCCTTCAACATTTTCGGCCTGGACATTGGCGGCCCCTTCAACATTTTTGGCCCCTTCAACATTTTCGTCCCTTCCAATGATCCCCAACACATCATCCATGGACATTGGTTGGGTTACAATATTGAAAAGTTGATTCGCAAAGAACGTGTCGTTGTCCTCTTGCATGGGTGGGACAGGGGTGTTGTTGTCCTCTTGCATGGGTGGGACGTGGTTGTTGTTGTCCGCCATCTATAGAATTAAAAATAATTGATAAGAAATATATACAAAACATACATATTACCAATTTTTTCTAACATTTTCACTAAGGGGGGCGGTGCGTGAAAAACGGATTCGCCAAGGGGTTCGGGTGCGCGGTGTGAATTGATTCGCTAAGGGTTCGCTAAGGGGGTCGGTGCGCGAAAAACGGATTCGCTAAGGGGTTCGGGTGCGCGATGGGTTCGGGTACGCCATAGAATTTCCGATAATAAACATTTTCGATAGTATACATTATACAAACATATAACATTTCCAATATACATTTCAATGTAAATATCTCCAATACATTTAAATGAAGCATTTTCCAATATACATTTCAAACATATAACATTTCCAATATACATTTCAATGTAAATATCTCCAATACATTTAAATGAAGCATTTTCCAATATACATTTCAAACATATAACATTTCCAATATACATTTCAATGTAAATATCTCCAATACATTTAAATGAAGCATTTTCCAATATACATTTCAAACATATAACATTTCCAATATACATTTCAATGTAAATATCTCCAATACATTTAAATGAAGCATTTTCCAATATACATTTCAAACGTATAACATTTCCAATATACATTTTAATGTAAATATCTCCAATACATTTAAATGAAGCATTTTCTAATATACATTTTAATGTAAATATCTCCAATACATTTAAATGAAGCATTTTCGAATATACATTTCAAACGTATAACATTTCCAACATACATTTCAATGTAAATATCTCCAATACATTTAAATGAAGCATTTTTCAATATATATTTGAAACGTATAACATTTCCAATATACATTTCAATGTAATTTATAAATTACTAGAAAATCTTATAAATTACTAGAAAATCTTATAAATTACTAGAAAATCTTATAAATTACTAGAAAATCTTATAAATTACTAGAAAATCTTATAAATTACTAGAAAATCTTATAAATTACTAGAAAATCTTATAAATTACTAGAAAATCTTATAAATTACTAGAAAATCTTATAAATTACTAGAAAATCTTATAAATTACTAGAAAATCTTATAAATTACTAGAAAATCTTATAAATTACTAGAAAATCTTATAAATTACTAGAAAATCTTATAAATTACTAGAAAATCTTATAAATTACTAGAAAATCTTATAAATTACTAGAAAATCTTATAAATTACTAGAAAATCTTATAAATTACTAGAAAATCTTATAAATTACTAGAAAATCTTATAAATTACTAGAAAATCTTATAAATTACTAGAAAATCTTATAAATTACTAGAAAATCTTATAAATTACTAGAAAATCTTATAAATTACTAGAAAATCTTATAAATTACTAGAAAATCTTATAAATTACTAGAAAATCTTATAAATTACTAGAAAATCTTATAAATTACTAGAAAATCTTATAAATTACTAGAAAATCTTATAAATTACTAGAAAATCTTATAAATTACTAGAAAATCTTATAAATTACTAGAAAATCTTATAAATTACTAGAAAATCTTATAAATTACTAGAAAATCTTATAAATTACTAGAAAATCTTATAAATTACTAGAAAATCTTATAAATTACTAGAAAATCTTATAAATTACTAGAAAATCTTATAAATTACTAGAAAATCTTATAAATTACTAGAAAATCTTATAAATTACTAGAAAATCTTATAAATTACTAGAAAATCTTATAAATTACTAGAAAATCTTATAAATTACTAGAAAATCTTATAAATTACTAGAAAATCTTATAAATTACTAGAAAATCTTATAAATTACTAGAAAATCTTATAAATTACTAGAAAATCTTATAAATTACTAGAAAATCTTATAAATTACTAGAAAATCTTATAAATTACTAGAAAATCTTATAAATTACTAGAAAATCTTATAAATTACTAGAAAATCTTATAAATTACTAGAAAATCTTATAAATTACTAGAAAATCTTATAAATTACTAGAAAATCTTATAAATTACTAGAAAATCTTATAAATTACTAGAAAATCTTATAAATTACTAGAAAATCTTATAAATTACTAGAAAATCTTATAAATTACTAGAAAATCTTATAAATTACTAGAAAATCTTATAAATTACTAGAAAATCTTATAAATTACTAGAAAATCTTATAAATTACTAGAAAATCTTATAAATTACTAGAAAATCTTATAAATTACTAGAAAATCTTATAAATTACTAGAAAATCTTATAAATTACTAGAAAATCTTATAAATTACTAGAAAATCTTATAAATTACTAGAAAATCTTATAAATTACTAGAAAATCTTATAAATTACTAGAAAATCTTATAAATTACTAGAAAATCTTATAAATTACTAGAAAATCTTATAAATTACTAGAAAATCTTATAAATTACTAGAAAATCTTATAAATTACTAGAAAATCTTATAAATTACTAGAAAATCTTATAAATTACTAGAAAATCTTATAAATTACTAGAAAATCTTATAAATTACTAGAAAATCTTATAAATTACTAGAAAATCTTATAAATTACTAGAAAATCTTATAAATTACTAGAAAATCTTATAAATTACTAGAAAATCTTATAAATTACTAGAAAATCTTATAAATTACTAGAAAATCTTATAAATTACTAGAAAATCTTATAAATTACTAGAAAATCTTATAAATTACTAGAAAATCTTATAAATTACTAGAAAATCTTATAAATTACTAGAAAATCTTATAAATTACTAGAAAATCTTATAAATTACTAGAAAATCTTATAAATTACTAGAAAATCTTATAAATTACTAGAAAATCTTATAAATTACTAGAAAATCTTATAAATTACTAGAAAATCTTATAAATTACTAGAAAATCTTATAAATTACTAGAAAATCTTATAAATTACTAGAAAATCTTATAAATTACTAGAAAATCTTATAAATTACTAGAAAATCTTATAAATTACTAGAAAATCTTATAAATTACTAGAAAATCTTATAAATTACTAGAAAATCTTATAAATTACTAGAAAATCTTATAAATTACTAGAAAATCTTATAAATTACTAGAAAATCTTATAAATTACTAGAAAATCTTATAAATTACTAGAAAATCTTATAAATTACTAGAAAATCTTATAAATTACTAGAAAATCTTATAAATTACTAGAAAATCTTATAAATTACTAGAAAATCTTATAAATTACTAGAAAATCTTATAAATTACTAGAAAATCTTATAAATTACTAGAAAATCTTATAAATTACTAGAAAATCTTATAAATTACTAGAAAATCTTATAAATTACTAGAAAATCTTATAAATTACTAGAAAATCTTATAAATTACTAGAAAATCTTATAAATTACTAGAAAATCTTATAAATTACTAGAAAATCTTATAAATTACTAGAAAATCTTATAAATTACTAGAAAATCTTATAAATTACTAGAAAATCTTATAAATTACTAGAAAATCTTATAAATTACTAGAAAATCTTATAAATTACTAGAAAATCTTATAAATTACTAGAAAATCTTATAAATTACTAGAAAATCTTATAAATTACTAGAAAATCTTATAAATTACTAGAAAATCTTATAAATTACTAGAAAATCTTATAAATTACTAGAAAATCTTATAAATTACTAGAAAATCTTATAAATTACTAGAAAATCTTATAAATTACTAGAAAATCTTATAAATTACTAGAAAATCTTATAAATTACTAGAAAATCTTATAAATTACTAGAAAATCTTATAAATTACTAGAAAATCTTATAAATTACTAGAAAATCTTATAAATTACTAGAAAATCTTATAAATTACTAGAAAATCTTATAAATTACTAGAAAATCTTATAAATTACTAGAAAATCTTATAAATTACTAGAAAATCTTATAAATTACTAGAAAATCTTATAAATTACTAGAAAATCTTATAAATTACTAGAAAATCTTATAAATTACTAGAAAATCTTATAAATTACTAGAAAATCTTATAAATTACTAGAAAATCTTATAAATTACTAGAAAATCTTATAAATTACTAGAAAATCTTATAAATTACTAGAAAATCTTATAAATTACTAGAAAATCTTATAAATTACTAGAAAATCTTATAAATTACTAGAAAATCTTATAAATTACTAGAAAATCTTATAAATTACTAGAAAATCTTATAAATTACTAGAAAATCTTATAAATTACTAGAAAATCTTATAAATTACTAGAAAATCTTATAAATTACTAGAAAATCTTATAAATTACTAGAAAATCTTATAAATTACTAGAAAATCTTATAAATTACTAGAAAATCTTATAAATTACTAGAAAATCTTATAAATTACTAGAAAATCTTATAAATTACTAGAAAATCTTATAAATTACTAGAAAATCTTATAAATTACTAGAAAATCTTATAAATTACTAGAAAATCTTATAAATTACTAGAAAATCTTATAAATTACTAGAAAATCTTATAAATTACTAGAAAATCTTATAAATTACTAGAAAATCTTATAAATTACTAGAAAATCTTATAAATTACTAGAAAATCTTATAAATTACTAGAAAATCTTATAAATTACTAGAAAATCTTATAAATTACTAGAAAATCTTATAAATTACTAGAAAATCTTATAAATTACTAGAAAATCTTATAAATTACTAGAAAATCTTATAAATTACTAGAAAATCTTATAAATTACTAGAAAATCTTATAAATTACTAGAAAATCAATATAAAATGCTAGAAAATCAATATAAAATGCTAGAAAATCAATATAAAATGCTAGAAAATCAATATAAAATGCTAGAAAATCAATATAAAATGCTAGAAAATCAATATAAAATGCTAGAAAATCAATATAAAATGCTAGAAAATCAATATAAAATGCTAGAAAATCAATATAAAATGCTAGAAAATCAATATAAAATGCTAGAAAATCAATATAAAATGCTAGAAAATCAATATAAAATGCTAGAAAATCAATATAAAATGCTAGAAAATCAATATAAAATGCTAGAAAATCTTATAAATTACTAGAAAATCAATATAAAATGCTAGAATTAATAAAAACAATCTTATAAATCAATAGAAAATCTTAGAACATAGGTGGAACATAAATGCAAATATAGTCATTACAAATTGGGTGGAACATAGTGCAATTAAATTACATGGCATCATCGTTTACTCGGACACTAATAAACTTCCTCTTTACAAATGTTCCTTGATTGTGATCACGCCGTAGATACGGTGTCTCCTCCGCCGCTAACAGGATGCTTGGGTCATCAGCCACTGAGAATGGAGGCCGGCCATCGAGCATATCATAATCTTCATCCGTCTTGTCCTCAACTCCTACGATTTTTCTCTTTCCAGGAAGAACTATATGACGCTTTGGCTCGTCTTGTGATGGGTCCAATTGCTTACCCCCACCTTTCTTATCCGCCCCTTTCTTCGGTCTGCTAGCCATGTCCTTCACATAAAAAACTTGTGTGACAGCTTTGCCCAGGACGAACGGTTCGTCTAGAAAGCCAATCTTGCTTAGGTCCACTAACGTCATTCCATAGTCCGCTTCAACTTTAACACCTCCTCCAGTCAGCTTCACCCATTGGCACTTGAACAGTGGGATCTTCAAAGGTCCGTACTCTAGTTCCCATATCTCCTCTATGATTCCATAGTATGAGTTTGTATTGCCATTGGTGTCTGTCGCGTCGATCCGGACACCACTGTTTTGGTTGGTGCTTTTCTTGTCCTGGGCTCTTGTGTAAAATGTATACCCATTGATGTCGTATCCTTGGAATGTCAAGATCGTGCTCGATGGACCTCTAGCTACAAAAGCTAGCTGCGCATCAATGCCCTCGACACCCATAAGACGTCTTCGCAACCAATCGGCGAAAGTACTATTGTGCAGACGCTGAATGAAGGCCGCAGACTTTGTTGAGTTTTCGTCCCTGAGAATCTGCATGTGCTCCTCGATGTACGGAGCAACTAAGGTTGATTGTTGCAAAACTGTGAGGTGCGCTTTACGAAATGTCTCAACGTCCTTGATCACCATCGATCTTCTCCCTAGTGTGCCCTTTCCACCAAGTCTCCCCTCGTGATGGGATTCGGGCACACCAATCGGCATAAGATCGTCGACAAAGTCAACACAGAATTCAATGACCTCCTCCGTTTCGTATCCCTTAGCAATGCATCCTTCTGGACGAGAACGATTACGGACATACTTCTTTAGGACAGCGAAGAACCTCTCAAATGGGAACATGTTGTGTAGAAATACTGGGCCCAATATACGAATCTCTTTGACGAGGTGAACCAATAGATGTGTCATGATATTGAAGAAGGATGGTGGAAATATCATCTCAAAGCTGACAAGACATTGCACCACGTCGTTCTGTAGCTGATCTAAGTGGTCTGGATTGATCACCTTCTGAGAAATTGCATTGAGGAATGCACATAGCTTCACAATGGCTTTCCGCACGTTTACTGGTAGCACACCCCTGAGTATGACGGGAAGCAGCTGTGTCATCAACACATGGCAGTCGTGAGACTTCAGGTTTGTGAACTTCTTCTCTTTCATATTTATTATTCCCTTAATATTGGAGGAGTAGCCAGACGGAACCTTGATACTGTTCAAGCATTCAAACATGCTTGCCTTCTCTTCTTTGCTGAGAGTGAAGCTGGCAGGATGCAAGTACTGGCGTCCTTTGTCTCTCTTTTCTGGATGTAGATCAGTCCGTTGCTTCAATCGTTTCAGCTCCTGACGTGCTTCCAGTGTATCTTTTGGCTTCCCATAAGTACCCAGGAAGCTTATCAAGTTCACGCAAAGATTCTTCGTCAGATGCATCACATCAATCGCGTTACGGACCTCTAAACGTTGCCAATAAGGTAGCTCCCAAAAGATAGACTTCTTCTTCCACATCGCGGCACGACCATCCTCGCCCGTCGGAGCAGCCTGGCTTCCGTCTCCCTTGCCAAACACCACGTGTAGGTCCTTCACCATATCAAATAGCTCTTCTCCACTCCGGTGTCTCGGCTTTGTACGGCGGTCAGCATTCCCGCCAAAATGCGCACATTTCTTTCGTAGCTCATGCTTCGCCGGAAGGAATCGACGGTGACCCATGTACACAACTTTACGACAATGTTTCAGATACATGCTTTCGGTTTCCTCTAAATAGTGAGTGCATGCTTTATATCCTTTGTTTGATTGTCCTGATAGGTTACTTAGTGCAGGCCAGTCGTTGATGCTTATGAAAAGCAGTGCTCGAAGGTCAAACTGCTCCTGCTTGTCCTCATCCCACACGCTAACACCTTCATTCTTCCACAGCTTCAAAAGTTCGTCAACCAATGGTCTTAGGTACACATCAATGTCGTTGCCAGGTTGCTTTGGGCCTTCGATGAGCACTGGCATCATAATGAACTTCCGCTTCATGCAGAGCCAGGGAGGTAGGTTGTAGATACATACAGTCACGGGCCAAGTGCTATGACTACTGCTCATCTCACCAAAAGGGTTCATGCCATCGGTACTTAAACCAAGCCTAACATTCCTCGCATCAGCATCAAACTCTGGGAATGCTCTGTCGATGTTCCTCCACTGGGATCCATCGGCGGGGTGTCTCAACATGCCATCCTGCTTACGTTCTTCTTTGTGCCAGCGCATCAGTTTATAAGAGACAGGAATAGGTACATGTTTACTACCCTTGAAGTTTAGGAGAGAAGACATCATAATACCACATCACCTTCGCAGGGATTTTTTTCTTAGAACGCTCTCCCCCAACATCACCAGGGTCGTCCCGCCTGATCTTGTATCGTGCGCAGGTGTAAACCGGACAACGATCCAAGTGTGCGTACTGTCCGTGATAGAGGATACAGTCATTAGTACACGCATGTATCTTCTGCACCTCCCTCGTAATAGTTGTCGTATAGATATCGAAGTACTAATGGTGCCAGTACTCGTGGCAATGTGTTACCCTCTGGAAGAATCTTCTTTACGAGTTTCAGTAGCTCCTCGAAACCCTTATCAGTAACACCATTTGCTGCTTTCCACTGTAGAAGTTCAAGTGTGGTACCCAACTTCTTTAGCCCCTCTTTGCAATCTGGGTACAGGTCAGTCTTGTGGTCCTGCAACATGCGTTGTATCTTTTTCAGTTCCTTATCATTGCCGCAGTCTTTCTCAGCATCACGCAACATTTGCCCGAGTCCATCAGTAGGTTCATTTTCCTGAGCATCGCCTTCCCGAACAACATCTTCACGAGCAACATCTTCCTCATCGGCATCACCCATTGCAGCATATGCAAAGGAACCGTAGTATTGAGCCAATAACGGAATGTCGTCATCGGCCTCGTCTTCTTCATCTTCATCCATTAGAATTCCTCTTTCACCGTGCTTCGTCCAAACAGAATAATTCCTCATGAAACCGTGCCTCATCAAATGCACCTGAAGACAACCTCTTTGTTTGTACGATTGTATATTTTTACAATGGGTGCATGGGCAGAACATGAAACCGGACGGCGTCCTGTTAGCCTCGGCGGCATCGAGAAACGTCCTAAGGCCATCACGGAAGGCCTGAGCGTGGGGGTCCCCGTACATCCATTGTCTATTCATCTGCATTATTAACCAATAACAAATATACAATACAATTTAAAGATAAAAAAATTTAATATATAAATAAATACAAATTATAATATATATTCCATTATATAAATAAATTTCTAAAACTACATTACTATATTCATTAAATATAACATTACTATAAGCCTTATAAGATTTATAAGATTTATAAGATTTTCTATTAATTTATAAGATTTTCTAGCATTTTATATTGATTTTCTAGTAATTTATAAGATTTTCTAGTAATTTATAAGATTTTCTAGTAATTTATAAGATTTTCTAGTAATTTATAAGATTTTCTAGTAATTTATAAGATTTTCTAGTAATTTATAAGATTTTCTAGTAATTTATAAGATTTTCTAGTAATTTATAAGATTTTCTAGTAATTTATAAGATTTTCTAGTAATTTATAAGATTTTCTAGTAATTTATAAGATTTTCTAGTAATTTATAAGATTTTCTAGTAATTTATAAGATTTTCTAGTAATTTATAAGATTTTCTAGTAATTTATAAGATTTTCTAGCATTTTATATTGATTTTCTAGCATTTTATATTGATTTTCTAGTAATTTATAAGATTTTCTAGCATTTTATATTGATTTTCTAGCATTTTATATTGATTTTCTAGCATTTTATATTGATTTTCTAGCATTTTATATTGATTTTCTAGCATTTTATATTGATTTTCTAGCATTTTATATTGATTTTCTAGCATTTTATATTGATTTTCTAGCATTTTATATTGATTTTCTAGCATTTTATATTGATTTTCTAGCATTTTATATTGATTTTCTAGCATTTTATATTGATTTTCTAGCATTTTATATTGATTTTCTAGCATTTTATATTGATTTTCTAGCATTTTATATTGATTTTCTAGTAATTTATAAGATTTTCTAGCATTTTCACTACCAGAATCCTTCACATCCGTCCGCCTCCTCCGCCTCGGCCATTTTTTGACCCGGTGCTGATGGGGCTTCAGCACCGGGTCCAACGGCTAGGAGCGGGGGCGGCGCGGAGGTGTGTCCGGGCGGACACATTAGCACCGGGTCGTGGCACGACCCGGTGCTAAAGGGTGAACATTAGCATCGGGTCGTGCCACGACCCGGTGCTAATGTGTCCGCCCGGACACACCTCCGCGCCGCCCCCGCTCCTAGCCGTTGGACCCGGTGCTGAAGCCCCATCAGCACCGGGTCCAAAAATGGCCGAGGCAGAGGAGGCGGGCGGATGTGAAGGATTTTGGTAGTGTAATGACTCGCCGGCAAGTCTTTGACCCTCCGACTTGGTGTGGAGCGGCGTAGGTGTTCGTGTGCAGGGAAAGAAGACCCCCTTCCTCAGTGGAGAAGCTTCTTAGTGGAGACGACACCTAGGTGATCGAGGGACTTGGCGTGTGCCTTAGTGGCCGAGCCTTTGTAGCAAGTCAAGGTACTCCTTGGAAAAGACTTGGTGACCGGAAAGTTACTCTTGAGTGAGTGCTTCAACAACGTGGACTAGGGGTGTGGCTTAGTGCCTACCGACACCATGGGATAAACCGCGCATCAAGAGTTCACTTCCTCTCATCCCTCCTCTTTACGTTTCCACATCTCTATTGCAATCTTGTGTGCCTCTACATTCCTAGAGTAGCATCTTAATAAACTCCTCTTTGTTTGGGATGAGTGCTCATGATGTTTACCTATGATCTAGTTGCTATTTAGGTTGCTATCCATATTGCTAGTGTGATCTTTATTAAGGTCTCATACTTGTTAGTCTGTTTAGTTTTCTAGATGAAATCTATCCTTTGGGCGATACTAGACTTGATAGGCTAGGATTTGGAGTAGATTTTGAAAAAGTCCCAATTCACCTCCTCCTCTTCTTGGGCCATCGATCCTTCCACATGCAAGCATTCACGAATGAATCATAGGATCCAGACAACTTTAGTAATCGTATGTGTGACATCAGATTCTTTTTCATCGTGAACTGGCATCACCGATCAACATGGTGCTCACCTTCACCGGATTTAGTGCACACGTGGCCTCGACGGCGTCCCCCCGTGGATGCTGGACGAAGTGCTCACCATTGAGTAAGCCGTCCATGTTAGATAGTAGCAGGCCCCGGACGGCAAGCAGACCGTCAGCCATACACAGGTGTTCCCAGCACCACTTCGTAGCCACGAAGCAAGGCCGCGCGACGGCTGCGAGATCTTCGTGATCAATGTTTTGTTTCTGGAGAGGTGGGAGCACCATATAGATTAGGTCAAATTACATCGAGGTAAACCAAAGGTCAGATGTCTATATGCAATTTCGGTGGAAGGGGATGAGGATTAGATGTTTCGTTTTCCATGAGAGAATTTTTAGATTTTTCTCCTTTTTTTTTGTAAAATGTACACCTAACGTCTTAGGTGGCTTCACGTGAAGGCTTCTATATTTTTTGTCCTTTTCTAGAGTATCCACCTAGGATCCTAAGTGGCTTAACGTGGATGGTTCAAAAGGAGGCTCCAATTAGTAATAGTAAGATTTCCATGCGAACGGGGCTTCAAAATTCTCACAAAATCCTTAGCACCGTACTTTGTCAAAATATGCTCATTTAGCACTCAAAAACTTGCATAAATAGAAATCCTCCAAAAATACATGCGTATGCGAAAATAAGGTTATTTCAAGTGTCAAGTGGCAGGTTAGCATCTGATTAATCCAAAATCTTCACCTAGAAAGCATTAAAAAGGTTGAGGTTACTAGCCTCCTCCCTTCATCCATCCTCTAAGATGGAGGATTAGGAAGTGGAGATGCTAATCACCCTCTCCCCTCACCTCTCTAAGCATGAGCACTTGGCTAGCCTCTAAATAAATGAACTAGGGTTCCAAGAGTTTTTAAATATGGCTGCCATCTACCTATTTAACGCAGTCCAAGGTGATGGCAGAATTACAAAACTACACCTACAACTTAAAATTAAAATACACACCCCACAGGGGCAAATCCGAAAGTTGTAGATAACGCCTCCCCCGGCTGGACACGTATTCATCGGGTCTTGCTTCCCTCCGACGCAAGCTCCACGATCACGTCGCGTGTCCTCCGCTTTGAAGCTTCCCGAACGCGCCCGGATCCCGTCTCCGTCACGTTGGGCCTTCGGGCTCGGTTTTGAGGCTCAAACTGAGAAACCCTCCTCCGATGGTTTTGTGGCCCAACCATCAAACCCCGCGTATCAGGCTCAGCCTCACCACGCCAAGCGTCAAGCACGCCAAGCCTTTCACCTCCGCGCCCGGACGGTCTACTCGGTCTTACCTCGTTCCTTGACTTGACTGCCATCTGTGTACTGGCTCCTTTATCCACGTTGCCTTCCTCGTTCTTGCACCATGTGAACCGTACTTCACCCCGTCAGCCACCGGGTCCTTCGAACCAAGCCTACTTATCTCTCCACTCCTCGGAGGTCACCCTGGCTAAGACCTTTCGCGCTTGTTCTTCACCTGCACCAACGGAAATCAATCCGCATCCTACACCTGCAATACTTAAGCCAAGGTAAACGTCAGTCCACATCACGGTGTCAATTACTCATCACTTAGGAAGCGACCATCCTCTCGATCCTCGGACACTCCTAGTCCTCATACGTAAATTCAATTGTTAGTTTTTCACTATTGTTTTATTTTGCACGTGATAGATTCATGAATTGAGAAGTGAGCTCATCCCCTAGGAACGACTTAGGGCAATTCAGGAACAACTATGTGGATTCCTTTTGGATGAGGTTCATAAATCCAAATGGAGGATTGTACTTCGATGGAAAAAAGTGTGGGTCAACATAATCCAATCAGGAATGACGATGGCAACTTGTAGTGCATATTCCCAACACTTGCAACTTTTGAATTATTATTGCTGCTACACGCACACGTAGGCTGCACACATATAATTAGACTATGAATTGAAGTAAAAGAAAATCATAAAAACAAAAGGTTTATATATATAGTACCGGTTGGTATTACCGTCCGATACTAAACTGCGATATTAAATGATACTTCGTACTTTAGTATCGGACAGTTTGGCTGACTCTAAATGATGTGGCATTTAGTACCGGCCAAGCGGTAGCGGTCAGGCACCAAGTACTAAAGGGGGTTGCTGACCGATACTAAAGGTTGTATTTGTAATTGTAAAGCATTCATCACAATACATATATAGTAGAATGCAATATCATAAACATATCCAACAA
This sequence comes from Echinochloa crus-galli, assembly GCA_900205405.1. Classification (NCBI taxonomy): domain Eukaryota; kingdom Viridiplantae; phylum Streptophyta; class Magnoliopsida; order Poales; family Poaceae; genus Echinochloa; species Echinochloa crus-galli. The sequence goes on from OAMR01000155.1 coordinate 55,266, forward strand.
ATGGGTTATAAAAATGGTCCTTTCGAGAGTCCTCCCTTTATATAGAAACAAGGACCCAACAAACTTCACAAGAGCAATATGAAACCAACAACAAATATGAGTGCTATGGGATATAGATGCATACTACGGCATCCCTATTTATTTTCAAACCACCAATGCGAGAACCGTAACAATATATATAAGAGTATAAGCTAATGTAAACTCGATGGTGAAGACCGAGGTTCTAAGAACGATTGGTTGGTGCGGCAGCACGAAAATCTTTGGACATTTCAAGAAGTGAATGTGTGATCAATGATTACCTTCTTCAGTCCCTCAGTGCTATCTTTCAATTCTTGTACCAACAGGTCATTTATTTGAGCGGTTTGCTTATCCTCTTCTCGGGGTTTAGCTTCTCTAAGGCGTACCCCTTTAAGACTGTGGAGTGTGTCAATGCCAAATAGGCCTTCAAACGCTTGAAACTGCATCTCAATCATCTCAAGAGCTGGCATTGCATTGTGACAGAAGCCCAGCTTTGGAATAAGAGGCGCAAAGAAGCGAAGTAGCTTAAGGCTCTTGAATCCTTCACCTGGAACAAAGATCTCCCCATCGGACAGTGATTTGTTCTTCTCGATGATGTCCTTCATCTTTTTGTTCAGAGCCTGCTCCACCTCACCAAATGAGAAAGAAAAAGGTGAGAGAAAACAGCGGTAGGGCGCGGAGGTGCTCTAGGGTCTCTGTCTGGAGTACTGTTAGAGACAGGGTTAGTTTGCTCAATGTCTGTAGTGTCTTGATCCAACCCGGGGTTTTTTCGAACATGCCGGATAGCTCAAGGGCAACGAGATATCTTGGGGGTGCGGACATGTCACCCAAGGAGTTGATAAACTCAGATTGACCTTCCTCGTTGATCGCCAGAGTCTGGAGACCACAGCTGCAAAGATACTCGATAGAAGAGCGTAGTTCTGTTGAGATTTTACTTTCATGTGGGTTGAGCTTGAGCTTGTAAATAGTAAGCTTCTTTAGACCCGTCAACTGATGAAGGCCTGATACAGCTGTAGTCTCCTTGACCTTGATCCCTGACTCAAGATGGCAACGGGTACGTACCCGTCGGGTAGTGCTATTCCATACCCTCACCCGCGAACTATACTCGTACCCGCGAAAAAACTCATACCTGCATGCGGGTTTAAGTTCTTGCCCATACCCGCACCCGCGCGGGTTTTTTACCCGTCGGGTAACCCGTACCCGCTATCATACCCTCTATAAATTACTAGAATTGTAAATGTGACATATGAGAAAGTTCATACACCAATAAATTTGAGTAAATAAAAATAATAATTGATAATTATTAACCCACCAATAGTATAACAAATCATACAATTATTAGTTAGTTACCAATATTAAGTCACCATTTATTAACAATGTGTAAGTTTATCACACATTATAGGCGGGTATATTTTACCCGCGGGTACGCGGGTATGGGTAGTATGTACCCGCACCCGCTTACCCGATGGGTAGAAGATGTTGCCCATTAATATACCCGCGGGTAGAGATATGTTTCCATACCCGCGCTCTAATCGGGTAAAACCCATCGGGTACGCGGGTTTCGGGTACCCATTGCCATCTTGATCCCTGACAGTATCCGGAGTGCTTTCATTCCTTCCTTCTCTTTATCTTGGATCAACATACTCTTGTGTTGCAGCTGCTTCTTACTTTTCTCTCGAGGCAGCCTCAAGCCTTTCCGTGGGTTTCTGTTTTTACTACCACCAAGTATCCTGCTGATTAGTTTTAGCTGCTCTACTTCTTTTGGTAGCTCTTTAACACGTGTTTCTCTTATGTCAAGAGTTTCCAAATACTCAAGATTCACAATCGTCGGTGGAAAATGGGTAATATCCGTCCCGCGCAGGCTCAAATACTTCAGAACAAACATCTTACAAATGTGTTTCATATGCTTGTTTCTGAATCCCTTCAGTCCTTGAAAATCCAGGACTTGTATTATTCTGTCATTGAAAGCATGGAAAGGAAGCTGAGTGAGGCTCCCGAAAACGGTCAGTGACCGAACCTGTGACAGATTCATGCCTTTTGTTGAATCTCCATGCTTGGAGCTACTGCTCTGCATGGAAAGCCGACGGACTTTGTTATTACTGCTGGTTGCTGTCATCATCAGATGGCCACCAACCACAGTAATAAAATTCTCTTCTCTTGCCTTGGTCACAACATAGTCAAGAACCATGTCATGAACTTGAAATGTTTTCAATTTCCCATTGCTGCTGTGCTCCACAGGACGTATCAACTTTCTTCTTAAAATATGATTAAAGTATGATTCCGCAACTTCCTCCGCCGTCAGCCCTTGCCTCGCGTTGACAAAACCTTCGGCAATCCATAGCCTGGACAGACACTTCATACTAATTTTGCAACCCTTAGGAAATATGGCCAAGTACAGTAAGCAGGTTCTGAGATATCCAGGCAAATTATTGTAGCAACAATCAAGTATCCTTGTAACTCCATCCAAATTGAGAGAAGTTTCTTGTTCATGAGCCCCAACAGTAAGAGAAACCTCTGGCAATAATTTGCGAAGTCCATCCCAATAACTCTTTTGCTGGTCTTGGTTGCAGGCCACTAGACCAGCCATGGTAATGTAACACCCAAAAATGCTCAATTTAAAATTTTTGGCATTTAAATAATTAATTAGAGCTTGCTCCTATATGTTATAGGCTAAATAATAAATTTCTAAAGTTTAAAATCAAATATAAGTGATAGAAACATTTATTGTTGCATTCATGCTGCTGCATTTATTTTTGTATTGCTTGTGATTCAAACAAGAATTTAAATTTATTTAAATTCAAATTTGAATCACTTTGTTTGGAGATCTAGAAAAGTTGTTAGGCCCATAGTTCGCACTAGCTCCCTGAACTTTTTCTCGGTTCATTTCCGCCCCCTCTTCTTTTTCTCGGGTGCGGCCCAGCAACCCCGCTCGGCCCAGTACCCAGCGCAACTAAAGTCTGCTTTCGCTCTCCCAACTTTTCTCCCCGGCTCGACTTCGCCTCTCCAACTCTCTCTTCCCGTCGCCTCTCCAACTCTTTCTTCCCGGCCTAGTCCACCAGCCCAACAAACCCCGCCGGCCCACTCCCGCGCCCCCCTCTTCCCTCACGCTACCATGTGGGCCAGCCCCGTCAGCTCCGTCTTCCCCGCGACAACAGGCCGGCCGAGGATCGCGGGCAGCGCCATCGCCGGGATTTTCCTCCCCTGTGCGACCGGTCGATCCTGCGGACCCCCTCCCGAAGCTTCGAGGAACCTTCCCACACCGCACTTTCCTTCCTCGCGACGCTTCTCGCTTGGAAAGCGGCTCCCGGAATGGAAGGCGATCGCCGCCGTTGCCACCCCGATTCGCGCGGCTTGCACGCCAAGGCAACCCTTTCCCGAGGGCTTTAACACCAGCGACAGCACCCTCGAATCCTCGCCCATCTCCTTCGAGCAATCCCGAGCCATGACTCCCTTCCCCCTCGCCTCGCAGCGTCGCCGCCATTGGAGCTCGGGCTGCCGCCGTCGATTATCCCCCCCGGCGCTGCTCCACCCCATCCAGCCTCACTGGTAGCATCGAGGCGAGGTAACGAAACTAGCCGACACGCCCTTGAGCTCGATTCCACCCTGCACCGCATCTAATCCATCGTTGGCCACCTTGCAGCTCTGACGCCGCCGCCTTGGCCGCAAGGTCGAATTCCGGCGCTGCCGTCTAATACTCGACGCGAACACCTCCAGGGGAGTCGCAAGGAGGTAAAATGCCTAACCGGTCCATCCCCGGCCTCCTTTCTCATTCGGTTCGCGTCCACTAAACTTGCCGTCATTGCTCAGGCCGCCGAGTCGCTGCTCCTCGTCGTCCGCACCCCCCGCCGCTTCTCCGTTGCCGTGATCTACTCAGGTGAACTTGCCATTCCCCGCTGTAGCCGTAGGACCAAACCCCGTGGAAAATGGAGGTCGCTAGCTCAGGTTTGGTGTGTCTCCGGCAAGCCTCCGCCGCCGACTGAGCAGCGCCACCACACCCTGTCTGCCGCCGGCGACCGTATTCCCCCCAACGAACCCTGGCCATCGGATCCTGATCTAACGGTCCACGTCACCTGAGCGCCAAGTCAGAGCCACAAATACCGGTCAACTCTGGCCGTTTTGCACAAGAGTCCCCCTATTTTTCTCAAATCAACCCGCAGTCCATCTCAGTTCAAAAGTATTTGCGGATAGGTCCTGTTTTATTCGTTGTAGCCCCTGCGCATTTGAAAATTTGAAACCGCGGTCCAGCCCGCACAGTTTTGCGCGTTAGCCCCTGGTGGATACAATTAATTACGTATAGGTCCTCGGTTTTTCGCAGTTTAGCCCCTGGAAGTTTTAGAAACTTGCCAGCAAGTCCCTGAACCTTAGAAACGCTATAACTTTCACGTTTTAGCTCCGATTAGTGTGATTTTCGCGCTCATGTGTTCGTAGCGAAGCATAGATTATTTCTAGCTCCTGTTTTTGTATTGTTTTCACTGTTTGGTGTACTGTTCTAATAGAATTACTTTTGTTTGCATGTAATGATTACTATGGATGCTTGCGTGATGATCGTGTCCAGTCGGCGAGCCCGTAGCTTTGGACTTCGAGTACGTTGAGGACGTGCCGTAGCAGGACTCGTAGCAGCAGCCGTACTCCGAGGAAGGCAAGTTATAGCACGGACAATCCTTGCTACCTATCTCACTTTTAATACACTGTTCATTACATACGCATGTGTCTAATATTGTTTACCATTAAGGTTGTACCTAGCATTTATTTTCCCTGTCCTTGTATTCCTATGGATTTTTGCATATGGGTAGTACTTTGCTAGGCACATCTACTGTCACCTTTATTTAACTGTTAAGCTTGTAGTAATGGTCCACTTCAACCTTAACATTAAAACTTGCTTTTTAGCAACTTGGATCAGGGAGCTGGGGCTTGTGTGTTTTGCCTGGCCCCAGTGTCTCTCCCTAAGGACTGGTTCATAAAAGCGGCAACCTGGGAGCCTGTCGCCACCGCCGGAACTATAATGGCTCCAGTCTTGGTTGAGTAGCTTGTACGTCTCCAGCTTGGCAGTGGTTACCGAGTGGCCTACGACGTTGTAGGAGGCAAGGCGCGAGGTGATTTCGGATTCCACCGAGGACGGTAGCCCTGTCGGCTAGGTCCCGTTAGACCCAGTCCTGTGTTGGGAGCCCCCGTGAGTGCAGGAGCTCTGCACGTTGCACCATTTACTTTGACATGAATTTCCATGACCCTTTAATTAAATTTTCCTTGGGCGTGGCATGGCCAACATACTAGCTAGTATTACTAGAGCAGATTGAAGGTTGAAGGTGCAACATATAAATCAATCTTTTCAGTGAAAGCCTCGTAGCGTCCCTATGCGGTCACACCTCGGTAGTGTGATTTGTGAGGTCTGATCCACCTCCGCGTGGTTGGGTGGAAAGTTCTTTGAACTTTTACGCGACTGGTGGGAAAAGGGCGAAACCTCTGCAAAGTGTACGATCTATCATGATAGCCCGGCTCAGGGTCACGAGCGGCCTAGATCCTTTTTTGATTAGAAGATGATATTTATTACTGTTAATGATGACTTACATTAATTAATTTGGGATACAACTGGGATTCATCTAAAGTACTAGTATGATTAAAACGAACCAATCTAAAAGTGCTAATGCAGTTAAGCCAGTGTCAAGCCTCTTTTGCCTCATCCCCCGTGTTATACTTGCTAAGTAACTCTGTTACTTACACTTGTTGTTATTATTAAGCTCAAGAAGGAGTTGGACGAATTGTTGGCCAAGGGGTACATTCGTCCGAGTGCTTCGCCATGGGGAGCACCGGTATTGTTCGTCGACAAGAAGTTCTCCCAGTCAGAGTCCCTGTGGGATTGCGGCTACGCTAGAGAGTTGTATTAGTCTTCCGCTGTCCATGTTTTTATTTCTGAAGCACTCTGATGTAAACGCTACGATATGATGAGAATAAAGTATTGTACTCTGATTTTTACCATATTTGTTCGCTATATGTGTCTATGGACTTCCTGGGCACACATATGGCCACATTCGGGTTTTGTGTAAATCCGGGTGTGACAGGTAACTAGAGCCAAAGGCTGACCCCCACACCTTTTCCATAAATCTTCAGGGACATTGTTATGTACCTGCTTGTGTCTATCTTTGGTGCTTTTGGATTCAGAAACACTTCGGTTGAATAGCTCCTTCGAATCGCGTGGACTGAGAAAACTAATTGGATACAACAAATCCGAGTTTTCTTGCCGGCAGCAGGTCGAACCAACAGCTTGAAATCTTGAAGTAACTATTATTCTGCTGCGCTCTTTATTATCGGTTAGCAACAAATAACCTGATATAGTTTTCCATGTTTTTGCAGACCATATGTCGTCAACCAGGATGATATACCTGGCAAGAAAAGAAGAATGACAAGATTCATGTGAGGTAGATGAAGCGTCCATCATCCAGTAATAAGCTTACAAATTCAATCTAACTGTTACTAATTAGAGGCACCAATAGAGGCACTATGTTAATTCTAACCAGACGCGCTAGAAAAAAGAAAGATAAATCCTATACATTCTCACAATAATAAAAAACATCCGGCCTTTGACTTAGTACACTCTAATCATCATCACCGTGTTATGGGCTGTTTATTGGATCTAATAGCAATGGTAGATTGTTACAACCTGCTCTCCCTCTCTCAGAGAGGCTCTGAGATTAACGATAACTCTATGCTTAGCCCTAAACCAACCGGGAGGCCCTGTACACATAGGATCTTCCCCTAACTTCCAAATCTCTGCCGGCTAATCTAATCCGGCAATTAACAAGCCAACCAACTTATCTAAACTAAGTGCTTCCTGACTTCTTGGCCTTCTCCACACCGATACTAGCCATTAGATCTACTGTAGTTTATTAAAAAATTTACCCACCACTGCCATTATGAAAAATACATAAAGTAACACCCTAATTTTGCATGTAAATCACCCACATCTACCATTATAAAAGATAATTTAAAATAAACTCATATAATATATAAAATTTACCCACATCTGCTATTATGAAAAATAACTTTAAAATAACTCCTAAATTTGCATCTAAATTACCCATCTTGGCTACTGTGAAACATAATTTAAAGCAAACCCAAACATTGTCTCTAAATTACTCAACTTTGTCATTATGAAAGACAATACTCCATGATAATAAATTTATGTTATTATTCTAAATAAGTTTACACTTTTTTACTATAACATTACATCATATCAATACTATTAATTTAGTTTTATGCAATATATGATATATAAATAATGCTTTAATACTCTTTCGTTATGCATGGTTATGGATATTCACTTGTGACGTCTACCATATGTGTGTAAACTGATCCTGGCACACATATGAGATGCATCTGGTTTTGCCTTCAAAACCGGGTGTGACACTTTCTTCTACAGTGCCATGGCAATGGTGGTCTTTCCCACACCCCCAAATCCAACAATGGAAGCAAAGTTTCAACTTATGTGGAAACAATATTACTAGTATATAGACTCTTTTTAATTAAAACAATTTTTGAATAACAGATAAAGAATAATAGAATATCTAATTAACATGTGAAAAAATTGCAACAATTTGACTAAAAATTAAAAGATAAACAATACATTTATGAAGACACAAAAAGGTTTTTATTAACAGTTTATATATCTTGACACTCGATTTCAAATAAATACATATCACACTAGAAAAATAAAATATACTATAAATTCTAACTAGAGGTCCTGGTTGGAACCTGCATGCAAGTTAATCCGCACAAGACTTTATTGGAAAACAAAAGATAGATCATACAAATTCTCAGGAAAATCAGAAACATATTACCATTAATTACATATGACCTAATCACCATTAATAATAATAATAATAATAGCTATTGGATCCATTAGTTTTCTAAATAATTATCCTTTTCTGCTATTGTGTACAACAATATAAACTTACTCATGACTATAATTTATATTACCCACATATGTTGTTAAGAAACATGATACAACGTAGACCTAGATTTGTATTAAGCACCAACATCCTCTTATTATGATCGATAATTTGCATAACTCAATTTTGATCTCGTGATTGGAAAAATAAATACCCCTCAAATATGCATCTAAATTATTGGTATATCCTATTACATAAAAAATATTTAGATGCATATTTGAGGGGTATTTATTTTTCCAATCACGAGATCAAAATTGAGTTATGCAAATTATCGATCATAATAAGAGGATGTCGGTGCTTAATACAAATCTAGGTCTACGTTGTATCATGTTTCTTAACAACATATGTGGGTAATATAAATTATAGTCATGAGTCCGACTGGACTCGATCATCACGCACGCATTCCAATCGCTGGCCTTGCTGAAGGTCGGCGGGCGTCCCTTCAGAAACTCGCCCCTCTTGTCTCTGGGCGGAGCAGCTGCCTGTGGATGATGCTGGTTTTGCTGAATCAGTCTCATGGTCTCTGCCATCTGCTGCATCATCTGAACTTGAGCATACATCAGCTGCTCAATGGTGGGGATCTGACGGTTCGGATCGATGTGCGGGGGCGGGTTCTGGTGCGGAGGCTGTCCTCCCGCGTTGCCCCCGGGGTGAGCCATCTATAATCACAAAGGTTAGATATCAGAGGATTAGTACGAGAAAAAATATATACCCCCTGCTATCTAAACAATAAAGTCCTTAAGCCTTATACCTATATCTAGATGGTAGCAGACAGGTGTCTGCGCCCATCACAATCATTACAAAGAACCAAATCAAACATATGCATAATAACAATAAATACAAGCATTTAAAGACATATACGCACACAAGACTCGACTATTAGATTTTTAAGTGAAAAACATGGGGGTCTTCTAGTAATTTGTCAACCGTACTATCTAGGCTGCGTTCCTACAGTCAGCACGGCTCTGATACCAATCTGTCACACCCGGATTTACACAAAACCCGAATGCGGCCATATGTGTGCCCAGGAAGTCCACGATCCAAAAGACATGACCAAGAACTCGTACAACCCGTACCGAGTACAGTAATTGAAAATTTCAACAAAAATATGAATGTATAGCTCATGATATCTTCTACCATCATGCAAAATTTGAGATGAAATAAAAACTTATACAAGATGTAATAAAAAAGTAAAATCTGTACATGAATAGTGTTAGTTGCGACTATTCGTAGCAGATCCGTAACTTGTTACTATTTATGTGCTGATTTTACTTTTTTGTTGCATCTTGTATAAGTTTCCGTTTCATCTCAAATTTTGTATGATGGTAGAAGATATCACAAGCTATCCATTCATATTTTTGTTGAAATTATTTGATCACTATAGATATAGGTAGTACATACTTAAGAACATACTCTATGACCTAAACTTCTTATTTTAACAAAGTGCAAAAAAGAGTTACTGAAATATACAATGAGCTCAAAAGTTTCAACTTTTTGAGGAGAAAAAATAAAATCCATAGTAGTCGATAAGAACAAAATTTGAAAAACCAAAATTTAGATTCATGAGCTCATAAGATACCTGATGCAACAACAGCCACCATGATTAATGGTAAGGTTTTAAAGTAACTGTATATTTTGAAATATATAGAGGTGTCGTGCAAAGACAAAAATATGAATATGGATAAAATTTCTAAAAAAATCACCTATATCATATAGGATGTTGTAGTATTAAATGTAGATAAAAAATGACTAATTGTATAGATTATGACAACTTTGCGAGACGAATTTTTAAACCTAAATAATCCATAATTTGTCAATATCATTTTACAGTAAATATATGCTAATAGCATCTTAATCAGGTTTAATGAATTCAATCACTATAGATATAGATTTTGAGGTTTGTAACTCGGTAACACCATAAGGGGCAGTAACACTGGATACGTTCTCCGTTGTGCCGCACCACATAGACTAAACAATAAGGCATGCAAATTATTTAAACGTACACACCTCTTTTTATCCAGATGCTTCTTTATTTGGCTTTCGAGTTTGTTGTGGCTGTTTTCTGTGGGCTTTTGATTGGAGGTCTCCTCGGTAGTGCGCCGGCTGAGACTGAGACTTCCTGTGCGCTGCATGTCTCGCTTCAATTTGCTTCCAAAGCGTTGCAGTGTCTTGATATTCTCAGAGCCGCCTGTCTTGCTGCTGCGTTGCTGCCTGTAATTTGGGTCTATTTGCCTCAGAATATCATTGAGTACCGCATCTTGGTCATAGTTCTGGGACACAGTAACCCACGCCCGGCAATCGAATTGATACATGACTTTCTTGTACAGTGCCATGGCAATGGTGGTCTTTCCCACACCCCCAAATCTAACAATGGACACAACAGCTGGTTCCTGACCAGTATTGTCCACCCACTCCTCAAGATCCTTCATGGCCTTCTCCATCCCTACAGGCTCATTCATACCAAGCTCATGGTTGGGGATCTGATCCTCAGCAATGTCATACGACGAGGCATCGGGCGGGCCCTTGCCTTTTTGGGTACTTGGATTTTCCACTCCATATCTTATTTGTCGGTCAGCAATCAGCTGCGCCCGGATCTTAAGCTCAGCAATGCTGGATGCAATCTCGCGCCTGGGGCCGAACGTCCAGAGGTCGTAGACTAGCGTGACTATCCAGGGGCAGCATTTTGCATCCAAGTTGGAATCGTTCGGGAGGCGGTGAGCAAAGTTATCCACGCAGTCCTCACAGTCATATGCCATGTCGCGGATGTGCTTCATCCAGTGCTTCTTCCTGTTGTCAGGGTCTTCCCGGGCGAGGTCAAGAAGGAAGGCCTTCATGCTGGCGAGCTCGTCACTGATCTACTGTATGTCACCACTGTCACACCCGGCCCAGCTTGTATGGCCCGGTAGTGGCCCATTAGTGCGGGATGCACATGTTTAGTGCCACATTGCTAGTTGAGCAAGGGTGGAGGCAACTTATAAGCCTTTGTCTTCCAGCCATAACACCTTCGAGTTAACCCTTTTACACGAAGCGAGGACGAAAGTGTAAGCAGGGTGCTATGTGTACGAGTGCACGCCCCTCGGAAGGGCTGTGCGGAGCCGACCCTCGCGGTTGCGCGTACGGGCGCAATGTGCGGGCATAGGGCGCATGGCGCGTATGGCCCGGGTAGGGCATACGGCATGGACTATGGCGCCGGCATTGGACGTACGGTCGTGCACCAAGGGGGAACGTTCCTAGACATTTGCCCGTGTGGGTGAGTTGCGCCGACGAGGACCCTCGCGGTTGCGCGGTCGTGCGCCGACGAGGACGTCGGGTTCCTTGAGGGGGGGGGTGTATGTCACACCCGGCCCAGCTTGTATGGCCCGGTAGTGGCCCATTAGTGCGGGATGCACATGTTTAGTGCCACATTGCTAGTTGAGCAAGGGTGGAGACAATTTATAAGCCATTGTCTTCCAGCCGTAGCACCTTCGGGTTAACCCTTTTACACGAAGCGAGGACGAAAGTGTAAGCAGGGTGCTATGTGTACGCGTGCACGCCTCTCGAAAGGGCTGTGCGGTGCGGCTTTGGAGGGCGGGGTGTTACAACCACGGACGCCCCTGATCATATCATACTCCTGGGCGAGAAGGTTGCCCAGCTTGCCCAGGAGAGAATCCATGGTGGCCGTCGAAGCACCAACCACCAACTCCATCTTCGTGTTCCTTCTTTTTATGCTCTTCAATACAGTACTGGAGAAACCATAAACATACAAAAGGTCAGAGTGAACTACCAATGTACGCGACCAGCCGAACATATAAAAAAGATCTTAATCGGAATGCATGTTGAATCACATCGGGACGATTGCAGCATGAGCTATAAATTCTGTTTTTTTAATCCACTGGTACCAATAGTTAACTAGCACCGGTGGAACAAGAGTTAGATGGATCCACCTGTAGTCCTGGTTGGTTCAGGTCTAATGTACCAAAAATTCAACCGTGTTGTTCTTTCGAGACTAAAGGTATGAGCCAGGACTAAAGCGGGTTCTTTAGTCTCAGTTGGTATTATATTAACTGGGATTAAAGAATTTTGCACCAAAAAATATGAAAATTCCCGAGAGGTTCCCTACACAAGCACGTCACAAGTCACACGATTTTTTACACGAAATATGCGTGTGTGCGGTGAGGTGATTCAAATTTATGATCTCTAGTCTCACGCGTAGCTTCCTTACCATCTCACCTACATGGGATATCTGACTGAGTAAGGGATGCAATCTATTTTTAGTAACTTGTGGGGGATTCTTTAGTCTCGATTTGTACTAGCAACCAAGAATAAAAGGTCACCTTTAGTCCAGGTTGATTTTATCAATCAAGACTAATGCCTTGAGATCTTTTAGTCTTGGTTGGTGGACTAAAAGATTTTAGGGCTCTAGACACTGATTAGTGTTACCAACCGACCATCGTTGGTGGTATTTCGTGCCTGTTGTTGCCGACCAGGACTAAAGGGCTTTAGTCCCAGATTCAAAATCAACCAGGACTAGAAGGGTTGGATCAAAGGTCATTTCTCTACCAATGTAGCTGATTATTATCAATCGTTGGTTTAATCCATCTACTAATAAGATGGTCATAGACGGTTGCTGTCAACTATTTGCAGCCATGAACCTGCTTAGTGAAACGATTATATAGTAAGCAACCCCTATAGCTTGTAGTTACTTAGTCTTACGGCTGAAGTTTTACACACTCAAAGGCTTGTTTGGAGAGATGGTTTCCATTACCAATCTTATATTGGAAGCCTCATGTACCGTCGGGCTTCAGGTCACGGCTCCCTTGGTAGTGCTTGTGTTCTCACTCCATGATAAGATAGGCGAACGAAATAGGATTTTGTTAAGGTACTCCCAACTAACCGTGAGTCATTCATTTAATTAGATCGAATGGTTTTGTCACCTCCTAGGAGCTAATAAGTGGAATATAAATTTTTTATTTTATATTTTATAAAATAGGATAGAAATGTAGAAACTTTCAGATATAAAGAACTTTTTATGATGTAACCATTGCAAACAAGATCTATTGGATGTGGTAAATCTTTTAGTTTTTTTAAACTTTGGATCTCACATAATTTAATTAGTATAAACTACTTATGTGTAAGTAACAACCCATCCGTGCCGCACTTTTGGAAAAGGGTTTTAGATGCAAGCACGTGCAACAACAGTTAAACTATTTAAAAAACTTATTTAAAATTAAAATCTGAACAAGCATGAAAAACTAGCGTTTTGCCCGGAGAAGTATTACTAAGTATCATACAAGCTTGCATCAACAGCGTGACCCAATCTAATTTGTCAGCTGATTCACCTCCTCTTACTCACATAGACACTCTGAGGAATGAAGAAGCCAACAAACTAGAGAAAAACAGGGTGCAAAAAAATCTAGTTCAGTGGAGAAACACTTTCATGTATGGAAAAATGTTAACTTCTTGAGAATCTGAAACCAGCGGCGGAGTCAGCAGTGGGGCGGCCGGGGCTCAAGCCCCCCTTACCGCTGGAAACTCCATGAAGCCCCGCTAATAAGTTCCTCCAATATTTTTTGGCTATAGGTAAAGGAGAGGAAGAAGAGAGAGAGAAGGAAGAAAAGGAGGAGAAGAAAGGGTGGATGAGCCCCCTGACTTGTAGTCTGGCTTCGCCACTTTCTGGAACTACGCAAAGCTCTTCGTGAGTCCAAAACTGACACAAGGTACTTAACCATCCCTGGTACGGTATGAGGTCACCTGCAGAGCTCTACGAGTTCCATCCTATTGGTTACTACAGTAACAAATTAATAAAAGTATAAGTCTTGTTCCATCGAATACTAGAAGACTATATAAAAGTATTAGATATAGATTATTGATGAAATAAATTTTATAAACCTAAGTTTTTTTAGATAATGTGGTGCTACAGTAAACATGTATTAATTATAAATTAATTAGGATTATGAAATTAGTTCTATATTTAAATTATGTTTACTCTTTCCTATTTGATTCGACACGACTTATTATAAGTTGCTGACTCAACCCAACTGTACAAATGTACTACGTTCTCGAACAATACACACACATATATATATATAGTGATATTTCATTCTACATCTTCTTATTTCTCTCTGGTCTGATGAGCAACAAATAGCCTCGTATTCTGAGCAAGGTAGGTGCAGAGACGAGATAACTGTCCCTCCATAGCAGTTTTTATAAAAGCCATATCCCACGGTAACTTTTGCAAAAGCCACAACCAATCAAACAGACACAGAATAATTTTTCTTTCCTCTCTTTTCTTTTGCACAAAATGCTGATCTGGATTACTGGAGTGTGAGGTAGCTGATGCGACATCAAGATCGAGATAATGTGGCCACCATGAAATAATTTTGTCTGGTCTCTTCTCCATTGTATTGTGGTTTAGATTTGGTCACAATGAAAGATTAATGAGAATAAGAAATTCTAGCCCATGTGGGAGCACAGGTTGATAGAGTAGCTAGTACAACAAATAAAGTTAATTTATAAACATACATGCATGTTGTGGCACGAGAAACGTATCCGGTGTTACCACCCCTTTAGGTGTTACCGTATTACCAACTTCAAAATTTATGTCCACAGTGATTGAAAATTTCAACAAAAATATGAATGTATAGCTCATGATATCTTCTACCATCATGCAAAATTTGAGATGAAATAAAAACTTATACAAGATGTAATAAAAAAGTAAAGTCATTCTCAGTGGAAGTTTCATGGACACGATTACCTAGAGTTACACATCATCTAAACGTGTTTGAAACTAGGATGAAACACGTACCCCTCGATGCATAGTTTCATCTATTATTATTTTCTAGCTTATATGCAAGACACAAAATGTCTAGATAACTGTATACATGTAGTTTCATACTCATAAAACTTATTTCATCTTTCTTTTTATTAATATATTATCACATCATAAAACATTCTCTCATAACAGTCTATTTAATGTCCATAAAATTATCATTAAGAATGGTCTTACACCTTGTATGCTTCGACTGAGGGAATATTATCTAATATATTTCTTCTTTCGTCTAAAATAAAAATACACTAAAAGTCAGATCAAGCTAGGACCATTGGTCGGCGCACCAACGAAGGCAGGACCGCAGGATGTAGATATACATGGCTCAAGTCAAGGTCGTCGGTACTACCTTCTCCTACCATATTAGTTCCCTCTTTAAATGACTATCAATTCAATGGCTAGTGCACATGGCTCAAGTCAAGGTCGTCGGCACCTTCATCTATCATAGTATGAGTTTCCCTTTTAAATGACTGTCAATTCGGTCATGTCTAGTTTCTAAAAAAATCACCTATATCATATAGGATGTTGTAGTATTAAATGTAGATAAAAAATGACTAATTGTATAGATTATGACAACTTTGCGAGATGAATTTTTAAACCTAAATAATCCATAATTTGTCAATATCATTTTACAGTAAATATATGCTAATAGCATCTTAATCAGGTTTAATGAATTCATCTCGTGGTTTCCAGTTGAATATGTAATTAGTACTTTTATTAGTATCTGAACACCAGTTCCGACATCCCATGAAAAATTTGATGTGACACCATAAAATTTTTCATACCTTATAAACACCCCTTGTCACTGGTGGACAACCCACCTTTAAGGGGCAAAGGTCTCTAAAAACAAACCGGGACTAATCAATCAAAACAAAAGCCCTCTAGTTCCGCTTCAAATAACCGGAACTAAAGGGCCTCTTTCACTATTAGAGAAAGTGACTTTCATCCTAGGCTAAAGTACCGGTGTTTTTTGCATCCGGTACTAAAGGAGGCATTAGTACCGGGTAGGAAGATTTTACCCCACGGCGTCCCTCGTGAGACCCATTAGTACCGGGTGAGGGTGAAATCCGGCACTAAAGGCCCCTTTTAGTACCGGATAGGCACATAACCTGGTATTAGAGGGTCAAACACCCTTTAGTATCGGGTGTAGGCTTCACCCGGTACTGAAGTACACTAATTAGTATCGGGTGGGCCATGCCGGCCTCCCGGCAACGCGCGGGGCCATGGTCGGCTTCTCGACGGGGCACAGAGGCCAGGCCACCCAGTGGTGGAGCTAGCACTGGTGAATTTTTGTGATTATTCTTGTGTAGTTTTTTTATTCTTGTGACTTGTCAAATAAAATCGGATCTTGTGATTCTTGTGTAGTCTTTTTATTCTTGTGACTTGTCGGATGAATTTGGATCTTGTGATGGTGAAATGAAATATATTGATTATTGTTGTAACTCATGTAAAATTTGTGATTGTAATGGCTTTGTGATGATTTTGTTGTTGAATCCACTTGTGTCTGAATGATTACAGAAGAACAAGAAAAAAGAACAGAAAAGAAGAAAAGAAAAAAAAGAACCTGTAATCCTGGACGGAGGCAGCCACATTAGTACCGGTTATTTGGTACGGTACCGAAGCCTAACGCTTTACTACCGGATTCCCAATACCGGTTGCGTAACCGGTATTAAAGGGGTTACCACCCGGTACTGAAGCCACTTTCTCTGGTAGTCTTTATTTCCGGTTGGTGAGTCTGCCATGCATGGGCCTGTGTGCAGCATGCACGTGGACCCTTTAGTCCTTGTTAGTATTACTAATCCGGACTAAAGCTTCCTTTTTATTTTTCTCCCACCCTTTTTCATATTATTACTTCCTAATTGTTGATTCGTATTTTAATTCTACTTCACTAAATATACGTATATTCTAATTGTTACTTCACTTATATATCTACGTGTACATTGATACTAACTATAGCATACTTACACGTATATGCTCATATTGTTTGCATTCATGCCGTCATATTAATTATAACAGTTATATATATACAGTTTCATACATCAAACTAGCAAGTATTTATAAAATTATTGTATGAACAATAAAATATCCTTCAAATTCCTAACGACTTCTCGTGGAGTTGCTCGGTTGTTCAATTGGATGTCCATCGTAGTAAAAAATTTTCATTAGGATTTATCACCTCGTCCACCAGAAATCCTAGAAGTACTATAGATTTGTCAAATTCCTAGAAGTACTGCTTGGTTTGGCTCTGTTCGGCAGGCTTTGGCTGGTGGCTGGTGCTGATTTGTTCTGAGAGAAAAATGTTGTTGGCTCGCAGATCACAGGTGGTTGATGCTGATTTGTTCTGAAAAAAATACTGCTGGCTGGCAGATAACAAGCCAAGCCGAACACAATTATAAATTGTGTTTATCCTTAATCCAAATTGATAACAACAGATCCTTCTCAATAAGTTTATCCTTAATCCAAATCACCTGTAATGTGTAAAAATATTTGTCACACCCGGATTTACACAAAACCCGAATGTGGCCATATGTATGCCCAGGAAGTCCATAGACACATGTAGTGAACAAATATGGTAAAAATTCAGAGTACAATGCTTTATTAAACTCATCATAGCGTAGCGTTTACATCAGAGTGCTTCAAAAAATAAATCATGGACAACGGAAGACTAATACATCTCTCTAGCGTAGCCGCAATCTCTCTGACTGGGAGAACGCAAGCTCAGAAGTAGGGCAAGTCCTCTGGAAACTCCACAGCATAATCAGTCTGACTCCAATCTGTTACCCGTCCGGGATTTTGTCCAAAAATAATAATAACAACAAGTGTAAGTAATGGAATTACTTAGCAAGTATAGCACGGGGATGAGGCAAAAGATAACCACGCACATCGACACTTCCGAGGTGTGACTGCATAGGGACGCTACGAGGCTTTCACAAGACACCCTAACAAGACAGTAGCCGCTGGAGTACTACAAGGTGGTGAGAACCTAGGCACCGAGATTGACTGACCCTCAGGGCGCAACGTGAGGGGGTCAATGGCGTCCATGCGCCGGCAAATCATGCCAACAAAGTAAATGGTGCAACGTGCGGAGCTCACCGCACTCACGGTGGCTCCCAACACGGGACTAGGTCTAACGGGACCTAGCCGACCGGGCTACCGTCCTTGGTGGAATCCGAAATCACCTCGTGCCTTGCCTCCTACAACGCCGTAGGCCACTCGGTAACCACTGCCAAGCTAGAGACGTACAAGCTACTCAACCAAGACCAGAGCCATTATAGTTCCGGCGGCGGCGACAGGCTCCCAGGTTGCCGCTTTTACGAACCAGTCCTTAGGGAGAGACACTGGGGCCAGGCAAAACACACAAGCCCCAGCTCCCTGATCCAAGTTGCTAAAAAGCAAGTTTTAACGCTAAGGTTGAGGTGGACCATTAATACAAGTTTAACAGTTAAATAAAGGTGACAGTAGCTGCGCCTAGCAAAATACTACCCATATGCAAAAACCAATAGGAATACAAGGACAGGGAAATAAATGCTAGGTAGAACCTTAATGGTAAACAGTATTAGACACATGCGTATGTAATGAACACTGTATTAAAAGTGACGGCGAGTTCACCTGGGGTGATCTCGACGGCGGGAAGGTGATGTGGGTGGTGTGCGGCGGCGGCCGGCGGAGCTGTGCGACGGCGAGTGTCAGAGACGAGGTTTCAGAGCACAAGGACGAGCGAGGACGGGCGGGAAAGGTTCATTACCTTGACGCGACTCTCCCGGTGTGGTTGGTTGGGGCGGTGCAGCGATGCGGTGCACGGCCGACGAGGCGCGGCGGCTCCGGCGAGTCTGAACAAGGGTGGCGATGGATTAGGCGAGAATTTAAGCGAGAAGACAATCTTGGGTGGCATGGATAGCTTCGTTACCTCGTCTCGATGCTACCGGTGGGGCTGGATGGGGTGGAGCAGCGCCGGAGGGGGGTAATCGACGGCGGCAACTCGAGCTCCAATGGCGGCGACGCGGCGAGGCGAGGGGGAAGGGAGCCATGGCTCGGGATTGCTCGAAGGAGATGGGTGAGGATTCGAGGGTGCTGTCACCCTGGGGTGATCTCGACGGCGGGAAGGTGATGTGGGTGGTGTGCGGCGGCGGCCGGCGGAGCTGTGCGACGGCGAGTGTCAGAGACGAGGTTTCAGAGCAAAGGGTTGCCTTGGCGTGCGAGCCGCGCGAATCGGGGCGGCAACGGCGGCGATTGCCTTCCATTCCGGGAGCCGCTTTCCAAGCGAGGAGCGTCGCGAGGATGGAAAGTGCGGTGTGGGAAGGTTCCTCGAAGCTCCGGGAGGGGGTCCACAAGATCGACCGGTCGCACAGGGAAGGAAAATCCTGGCGATGGCACTACCCGCGATCTTCGGCCGGCCTGTTGTCGCGGGGAAGACGGAGCTGACGGGGCTGGCCCACATGGCAGCGTGAGGGAAGAGGGGGGCGCGGGAGTGGGCCGGCGGGGTTTGTTGGGCTGGCGGACTGGGCCAGGAAAAAAGAGTTGGAGAGGCGAAGTCGAGCCGGGGACAAAAGTTGGGGGAGCGAAAGCAGACTTCAGTTGCGCTGGGTACTGGGCCGAGCGGGGTTGCTGGGCCGGAAAATATATTGATTATTGTTGTAACTCTTGTAAAATTTGTGATTGTAATGGCTTTGTGATGATTTTGTTGTTGAATCCACTTGTGTGTGAATGATTGCAGAAGAACAAGAAAAAAGAACAGAAAAGAAGAAAAGAAAAAAAAAGAACCTGGAATCCTGGACGGAGGCAGCCACATTAGTACCGGTTATTTGGTACGGTACCGAAGCCTAACGCTTTAGTACCGGATTCCCAATACCGGTTGCGTAACCGGTATTAAAGGGGGTTACCACCCGGTACTGAAGCCACTTTCTCTGGTAGTCTTTATTTCCGGTTGGTGAGTCTGCCATGCATGGGCCTGTGTGCAGCATGCACGTGGACCCTTTAGTCCTTGTTAGTATTACTAATCCGGACTAAAGCTTCCTTTTTATTTTTCTCCCACCCTTTTTCATATTATTACTTCCTAATTGTTGATTCGTATTTTAATTCTACTTCACTAAATATACGTATATTCTAATTGTTACTTCACTTATATATCTACGTGTACATTGATACTAACTATAGCGGCGCCAACTTGCCTTTGACATTGAACCGCTTTACTCCTCTCATGGGTGACACCTTGAGGTACACAAAATCGTCATCCTTGAAGCTGAGGTCCCTCCGTCTGACATCGGCGTAACTCTTCTGCCTGGACTGGGCCACCTTCAGGTTCTCTCTGATCACCTGCACCTGCCGCTCTGCATCTCTGAGTATCTCCGGACCAAAGACCTGACTCTCTCCAGTCTAATTCCAGAACAATGGGGTCCGGCACTTCCTGCCATACAATGCCTCGAACGGTGCCATCTGCAAACTCTTCTGGTAGCTGTTATTGTGAGAATTCTGCATACGGCAAACTCTTATCCCAGCTGACACCGTACTGCAATGCACAAGCCCTCAACATATCCTCTAGTATCTGATTGGTCCGCTCTATTTGACCATCTGTCTATGGGTGGTAAGCTGAGCTGAAGTGCAGCTTCGTGTCCATGGACTCATGTAACTTCCGCCAGAAGTGTGAGGTGAACTGAGTACCACGATCTGACACAATCTTCTTCGGCACCCCGTGTAAGCACACAATCCGCTCCATGTACAACTCTGCTAGTCTGGCGCCTGTGTAGGTGGTCTTCACTGGCAGAAAGTGGGCCACCTTGGTCAGACGATCAACAATCACCCAAATGGAGTCAAATCCTCTCTGAGTGCGGGGCAGACTAGTGATGAAGTCCATGCCAACTTCTTCCCATTTCCACTCCGGGATCTTCAACGGCTGAAGCAATCCAGCTGGCCTCTGATGCTCTGCCTTGACTCGCTGACATGTGTCGCACAATGCCACGTGAGTCACCACATCACGTTTCAATCCGTACCACCAGAATCTCTACTTGATGTCGTGATACATCTTAGTGCTGCCTGGGTGGATCGAATAAGCTAAGTCATGTGCCTCTCTCAGAATCATCTCTCTGATCTGCGCTATGTCCGGCACACATATCCTCTTTCCATGCCATAGAGTTCCCTGATCATCAACTCGGAATCCAGGGGCCTTTCCCAGAGCAACATTCCACACAATCTCTCTGATCTTCTCATCCTGCAGCTGACCTCCGGATTTTCCGCTCGAGTGTGGGCTCCACTGCCATCTCTGTGATGCTGGTGACGAACCCTAGACTCATCTTCTCAAGCTCTCGGCTGAGTTCCTCAGGCAAACAGTGACTAGTGATCCTGTTCACATAACTTCTCCTGCTCAGAGCATCTGCCACCAAGTTGGCCTTCCCTGGGTGATAGTAAATCTCCAGGTCATAATCCTGGATCAGCTCTAACCATCTGCGCTGTCTCATGTTCAGATCTGACTGAGTGAAGACATACTTGAGGCTCTTATGATCAGTGTAGATGTCACATCTGTGCCCAATCAAGTAGTGTCTCCAGATCTTCAGGGCATGTACAACAGCTGCCAACTCCAAGTCGTGCGTCGGGTAGTTCTGCTCATGCTTCCTCAGCTGCCTGGACGCATACGACACCAACAATTAGGAAGTAATAATAGGATCTTCATCTGGTGCAGGCATGCATGTGGACCCTTTAGTCCTTGTTAGTATTACTAATCCGGACTAAAGCTTCCTTTTTATTTTTCTCCCACCCTTTTTCATATTATTACTTCCTAATTGTTGATTCGTATTTTAATTCTACTTCACTAAATATACGTATATTCTAATTGTTACTTCACTTATATATCTACGTGTACATTGATACTAACTATAGCATACTTACACGTATATGCTCATATTGTTTGCATTCATGCCGTCATATTAATTATAACAGTTATATATATACAGTTTCATACATCAAACTAGCAAGTATTTATAAAATTATTGTATGAACAATAAAATATCCTTCAAATTCCTAACGACTTCTCGTGGAGTTGCTCGGTTGTTCAATTGGATGTCCATCGTAGTAAAAAAATTTCATTAGGATTTATCACCTCGTCCACAAGAAATCCTAGAAGTATTGTTGATTTGTCAAATTCCTAGAAGTACTGCTTGGTTTGGCTCTGTTCGGCAGGCTTTGGCTGGTGGCTGGTGCTGATTTGTTCTGAGAGAAAAATGTTGTTGGCTGGCAGATGACAGGTGGTTGATGCTGATTTGTTCTGAAAAAATACTGCTGGCTCGCAGATAACAAGCCAAGCCGAACACAATTATAAATTGTGTTTATCCTTAATCCAAATTGATAACAACCGATCCTTCTCAATAAGTTTATCCTTAATCCAAATCACCTGTCATGTGTAAAAATATTTTTCACACCCGGATTTACACAAAACCCGAATGTGGCCATATGTATGCCCAGGAAGTCCATAGACACATGTAGCGAACAAATATGGTAAAAATTCAGAATACAATGCTTTATTAAACTCATCATAGCGTAACGTTTACATCAGAGTGCTTCAAAAAATAAATCATGGACAGCGGAAGACTAATACATCTCTGTAGCGTAGCCGCAATCTCTCTGACTAGGAGAACGCAAGCTCAGAAGTAGGGCAAGTCCTCTGGAAACTCCACAGCATAATCAGCCTGACTCCAATCTGTTACCCGTCCGGGATTTTGTCCAAAAAGAATAATAACAACAAGTGTAAGTAATGGAATTACTTAGCAAGTATAGCACGGGGATGAGGCAAAAGAGGCTTGACACTAGCTTAACTGCATTAGCACTTTTAGTTGGTTCGTTTTAATCATAACTACTACTTTAGATGAATCCCAGTTGTGACCCAAATTAATTAATGTAAGTGTCATCATTGAACAGTAATAAATATCATTTTCTAATCATAAAAGGATCCAGGCCGCTCGTGACCCTGAGCCGGGCTATCATGATAGATCGTACACTCTGCAGAGGTTTCGCCCTTTTCCCACCAGTCGCGTAAAAGTTCAGAAGAACTTTGCACCCAACCACGCACATCGACACTTCCGAGGTGTGACTGCATAGGGACGCTACGAGGCTTTCACATGACACTCTAACAAGACAGTAGCCGCTGGAGTACTACAAGGTGGTGAGAACCTAGGCACCGAGATTGACTGACCCTCAGGGCGCAACGTGAGAAGTTCAATGGCGTCCACACGCCGGCAAATCATGCCAACAAAGTAAATGGCACAACGTGCGGAGCTCACCGCACTCACGGTGGCTCCCAACACGGGACTGGGTCTAACGGGACCAAGCCGACCGGGCTACCGTCCTTGGTGGAATCTGAAATCACCTCGTGCCTTGCCTCCTACAACGCCGTAGGCCACTCGGTAACCACTGGCAAGCTAGAGACGTACAAGCTACTCAACCAAGACCAGAGCCATTATAGTTCCGGCGGCGGCGACAGGCTCCCAGGTTGCCGCTTTTACGAACCAGTCCTTAGGGAGAGACACTGGGGCCAGGCAAAACACACAAGCCCCAGCTCCCTGATCCAAGTTGCTAAAAAGCAAGTTTTAACGCTATAGTTGAAGTGGACCATTTAAGTCAATATTAACAATTAAGTAAAGGTGACAGTAGTTGCGCCTAGCAAGGTACTACCCATGTGCAAAAACCCATAGGAGTACAAGGACAGGGAAAGTAAATGCTAGGTACAACCTTAATGGTAAACAGTATTAGACACATGCGTATGTAATGAACAGTGTATTAAAAGTGACGGCGAGTTCACCTAGGGTGATCTCGACGGCGGGAAGGTGATGTGGGTGGTGTGCGGTGGCGGCCGGCGGAGCTCTGCGACGGCGAGCGTCAGAGACGAGGTTTCAGAGAGCAAGGACGAGTGAGGACGGGCGGGAAAGGTTCATTACCTTGACGCGACTCTCCCGGTGTGGTTGGTTAGGGCGGTCCAGCGATGCGGTGCACGGACGACGAGGCGCGGCGGCTCCGGCGAGTCTGAACAAGGGCGGCGATGGATTAGGCGAGAATTTAAGCGAGAAGACAATCTTGGGTGGCATGGATAGCTTCGTTACCTCGTCTCGATGCTACCGGTGGGGCTGGATGGGGTGGAGCAGCGCCGGAGGGGGGTAATCGACGGCGGCAGCTCGAGCTCCAATGGCGGCGACGCGGCGAGGCGAGGGGGAAGGGAGCCGTGGCTCGGGATTGCTCGAAGGAGATGGGCGAGGATTCGAGGTTGCGGTCATTGGTGTTAAAGCCCTCGGGAAAGGGTTGCCTTGGCGTGCGAGCCGCGCGAATCGGGGCGGCAACGGCGGCGATTGCCTTCCATTCCGGGAGCCGCTTTCCAAGCGAGGAGCGGCGCGAGGAAGGAAAGTGCAGTGTGGGAAGGTTCCTCGAAGCTCCGGGAGGGGGTCCACAGGATCGACCGGTCGCACAGGGAAGGAAAATCCTGGCGATGGCGCTGCCCGCGATCCTCGGCTGGCCTGTTGTCGCGGGGAAGACGGAGCTGACGGGGCTGGCCCACATGGCAGCGTGAGGGAAGAGGGGGGCGCGGGAGTGGGCCGGCGGGGTTTGTTGGGCTGGCGGACTGGGCCGGGAAGAAAGAGTTGGAGAGGCGAAGTCGAGCCGGGAAGAAAAGTTGGGGGAGCGAAAGCAGACTTCAGTTGCGCTGGGTACTGGGCCGAGCGGGGTTGCTGGGCCGGACCCGAGAAAAAGAAGAGGGGGCGGAAATGAACCGAGAAAAAGTTCAGGGAGCTAGAGCGAACTATAGGCCTAACAACTTTTCTAGAGCTCCAAACAAGGTGATTCAAATTTGAATTTAAATAAATTTAAATTCTTGTTTGAATCACAAGCAATACAAAAATAAATGCAGCAGCATGAATGCAACAATAAATGTTTCTATCACTTATATTTGATTTTAAATTTTAGAAATTTATTATTTAGCCTATAATAAATAGGAGCAAGCTCTAATTAATTATTTAAATGCCAAAAATTTTAAATTGAGCATTTTTGGGTGTTACAAACCTACCCCCCTTAAGGTGAACCTCGTCTTCGAGATTCAGATGTAGAAGCGAAGAGCTGTGGGTACTCGGACTTGAGATCTTCTTCCCGCTCCCAAGTCGCTTCATCTGCTAAATGTCGGCTCCACTGCACGTTGCACATCCGAATGGTCTTGTTCCTCAACACTCTTTCTGACACTTCCAGGATCCTGATCGGATACTCCTCGTATGTGAGGTCCTCCTGAACGTTCAACTCATCAATCGGGATCTGCTCTTCTGGCAACTAGCATTTCTTCAACTGGGACACATGGAACACATCGTGTACTCCGGCTAGTCTCTCAGGCAGGTCTAGCCGATATGCCACTTCGCCCATCCGTTCCTGTATCCTGAACGGTCCGATGTAACGAGGCGCCAACTTGCCTTTGACATTGAACCGCTTTACTCCTCTCATGGGTGACACCTTGAGGTACACAAAATCGTCAACCTTGAAGCTGAGGTCCCTCCGTCTGACATCGGCGTAACTCTCCTGCCTGGACTGGGCCACCTTCAGGTTCTCTCTGATCACCTGCACCTGCCGCTCTGCATCTCTGAGTATCTCCGGACCAAAGACCTGACTCTCTCCAGTCTGATTCCAGAACAATGGGGTCCGGCACTTCCTGCCATACAATGCCTCGAACGGTGCCATCTGCAAACTCTTCTGGTAGCTGTTATTGTAGGAGAACTCTGCATACGGCAAACTCTTATCCCAGCTGACACCATACTGCAATGCACAAGCCCTCAACATATCCTCCAGTATCTGGTTGGTCCGCTCTGTCTGACCATCTGTCTGCGGGTGATAAGCTGAGCTGAAGTGCAGCTTCGTGTCCATGGACTCATGTAACTTCCGCCAGAAGTGTGAGGTGAACTGAGTACCACGATCTGACACAATCTTCTTCGGCACCCCGTGTAAGCACACAATCCGCTCCATGTACAACTCTGCTAGTCTGGCGCCTGTGTAGGTGGTCTTCACTGGCAGAAAGTGGGCCACCTTGGTCAGACGATCAACAATCACCCAAATGGAGTCGAATCCTCTCTGTGTGCGCGGCAGACCAGTGATGAAGTCCATGCCAACTTCTTCCCATTTCCACTCCGGGATCTTCAACGGCTGAAGCAATCCAGCTGGCCTCTGATGTTCTGCCTTGACTCGCTGACATGTGTCGCACAATGCCACGTGAGTCGCCACATCACGTTTCAATCCGTACCACCAGAATCTCTCCTTGATGTCCTGGTACATCTTAGTGCTGCCTGGGTGGATCGAATAAGCTGAGTCATGTGCCTCTCTCAGAATCATCTCTCTGATCTGCGCTATGTCTGGCACACATATCCTCTTTCCATGCCATAGAGTTCCCTGATCATCAACTCGGAATCCAGGGGCCTTTCCCAGAGCAACATTCCCCACAATCTCTCTGATCTTCTCATCCTGCAGGTGACCTCTCCGGATTTTCCGCTCGAGTGTGGGCTCCACTGCCATCTCTGTGATGCTGGTGATGAACCCTAGACTCATCTTCTCAAGCTCTCGGCTGAGTTCCTCAGGCAAACAGTGACCAGTGATCCTGTTCACATAACTTCTCCTGCTCAGAGCATCTGCCACCAAGTTGGCCTTCCCTGGGTGATAGTGAATCTCCAGGTCATAATCCTTGATCAGTTCTAACCATCTGCGCTGTCTCATGTTCAGATCTGTCTGAGTAAAGACATACTTGAGGCTCTTATGATCGGTGTAGATGTCACACCTGTGCCCAATCAAGTAAAGTCTCCAAATCTTTAGGGCATGTACCACAACTGCCAACTCCAAGTCGTGCGTCGGATAGTTCTGCTCATGCTTCCTCAGCTGCCGGGACGCATAAGACACGACTCTGCCCTCCTGCATAAGGACGCAACCCAGTCCTAGACGGGATGCATCGCAGTAGATGGAGAAACTCTTAGCCAAATCTGGCAATACTAGCACTGGGGCTGTAGTCAACCTCTTCTTCAACTCTTCGAAGCTGACCTGGCACGCCTCTGTCCACACAAACGCGGCATTCTTTTCTAGCAAGGCAATCAGCGGCTTAGCAATCTTGGAGAATCCTTCAATTAACCGTCTGTAGTATCCGGCCATCCCAAGGAAACTCCTGATCTCGCTCACATCCCGTGGCGGATTCCAGCTCAATACATCGCTGACTTTCTTCGGATCAACTGTCACTCCTCCATTGGACAACACGTGTCCCAGAAATGCCACTTCCTTTAGCCAGAACTCACACTTGCTCAACTTGGCGTACAACTGATGTTCCCGAAGTCTCTGCAGCACCAACCTCAGATGTTCTTCATGTTCCTCTTCAGTCTTGGAGAAGATCAGAATATCATCAATAAATACCACCATGAACTTGTCCATATAGTCCATAAACACGCTGTTCATTAGGTACATGAAGTATGCAGGAGCATTCGTCAGCCCAAAGGACATGACTGTGAACTCATACAACCCGTACCGAGTAGTGAAAGTGGTCTTGGGAATATCCGACGGTCAGATCTTCATTTGATAATAACCCGACCGAAGATCTATCTCGGAGAACACACAAGCTCCTCTCAGCTGATCGAACAGATCATCAATCCGCGGCAATGGATACTTGTTCTTGATGGTCACCTCATTGATGGCTCGATAATCGATGCACAGCCTCTGAGTACCATCCTTCTTGTCGACGAACAACACCGGTGCGAGCTCAGAAGTACGGCAAATCCTCTGGGAACTCCACAACTCGTCCAACTCCTTCTTGAGCTTTTCCAGCTCCTTCGCTCCCATCCTATACGGCCTCTTGGCTATAGGTGCAGTGCCAGGTTTTAGTTCAATAATGAATTCAACATCTCGTTCCGGAGGCATACCTGGCAACTCGTCAGGGAACACATCCGGGAACTGGCTCACCACTCTGATGTCTTTGGTTGTTGTCCCTTCAGCTTGATTGGCTTGTCCTTGCTCTGAGGAACTGGCTGCCTGATACTCCACCTTGTCACCGGACTCGGCTGTCAACTGTATGGTCCTCGTAGCACACCGGATCACTACATCATATCTAGTCATCCAGCTCATACCCAGGATCATATCAAATCCAAGGGTCTCGAGGACTATCAGACCTGCCTTGAACTCTACCCCCTTATTATGATGGGAACATGGGGGCACCGTAGAGTGGCCCGTTGCTCACCCCCCGGTGAGCTTACTAGCATAGTGTTCTTCATGGGTTTCAGGGTAATAAATTATTCTTCACAAAAGCAACAGAAATGAAAGCATGCGAAACTCCGGAATCAAATAAAACAGTGGCGGGGGTCGAATTGACGAGGAACGTACCCACGACGACATCAGTAGATGTCTCTGCTGTCTCTGCTCCGGTGTGGTTGAGCTTGCCCCGAACCGGAGTCTGTGGTGCACGACCTCCCTGCTGCTGACCCTGCGGCTGCCCAACTCTCGGAGTGCTGCTCTGACCAAGGACACCCTGAACTCTGCAAGGACAAGCATTGGCATAGTGCCCGGGCTCGTCACAGTAGTAGCACTTCTGACCTGCCACTGTGGGGCTGACTGGACCCGGACGCTGAACTGGTCTTGGCGGCACCTGGCTGCGCTGAACTGGACCCATCTGTGGCGGACCCTGAGGACGCTGCTGCTGTGGCGCCCGAGGAAACTGAGGACGCTGCTGCTGGTACTGGCCACGACTGAGCAAACCGGACTGGCCCTAGAAGCGCTGTTGGCCTCCTACCTGCTGACTCTATGGAGGTGCGAAGCGTGGACGACTGCTACTGCCCACCTGCTGTCCCTGGAGCTTCCTCTGCTTGTCCTCCATCTCACGGCGCTTGTGCTCCAACACTAGAGCGCCGTCCACCAGCTCGTGAAAGGTCAGGAACTTGGTGCACATGAGCTGGTACTGAAGAGCATCGTGCAGACCGTCACGGAACCTGGTCTGTTTCTTCTGGTCGGTGGCCACGTCTTCTGGAGCGTAACGGGCCAACGCGACAAACTTGTCACGATAAGCCGTGACACTCATCCCTTCCTGCTTCAGTGCCAGGAACACCTTCTTCTTCAGAACCATCAAAGCCTCTGGCACGTGGTGTGCACGAAAGCAGCTGCTGAACTGCTGCCAGGTGATCTGAGTACCGGCCGGGCGTGAGGACTGGTATGAATCCCACCAATCCAACGCCGGCCCCTGAAGCTGACCTCCGGCGTACAGTACCTTCTCCCTGTCATCGCACTGGGAGATGTCCAACTGTCTCTCCACTGCCTCGAGCCAATCATCTGCCTCAAGGGGGTCGCTGGCCTTGCTGAAGGTCGGCGGGCGTCCGTTCAGAAACTCGCCCCTCTTGTCTCTAGGCGGAGCAGCTGCCTGATGATGTGGGTTGTGTTGGTTCTGCTGGATCAGCCTCATGGTCTCAGCCATCTGCTGCATCATCTGAACTTTAGCATACATCAGCTGCTCAATGGTGGGGATCTGATGATTCGGATCCAGGTTCGGGGCGGGTTCTGGTACGGAGGTTGGCCGCCCGCATTGCCCCTGGGGTTAGCCATCTATAATCACAAAGGTCAGACGTCAGTGGATTAGTACAAGAAAAATATATACCCCCTGCTATCTAAACAATAAAGTCCTTAAGCCTTATTCCAACATCTAGATGGTTGCAGACAGGTGTCTACGCCCATCACAAACATTACAAAGAACAAAATCAAACATATGCATAATAACAATAAGTAACCTAGGTTCTAATCTTGACCGTCGATCTGAGATCGGACGTCCTGGATTTAAAACGCGAAAGGGTATCGGCCGATCTAATCTCGGCCGTTGATCTTGGATCGGACGACCGTGACGCTCGGGCTCGCCGGGGAAGAAGGAACCACGGCGGCGCTGCTCGGGCCGACGGCGAACTTCGCCGGAGTTGGCCTTATCTCGGGCTAGGATGCTCGGATTTGAACGGGATCTAGTCCTATGGCTTCCGGGTGGCATGGCGAGTTCAATTAGGGTGTTCATGACGAGCCTTGGCCGACGTCCACAGCATAATCAGCCTGACTCCAATCTGTTACCCATCCGGGATTTTGCCCAAAAATAATAATAACAACAAGTGTAAGTAATGGAATTACTTAGCAAGTATAGCACGGGGGATGAGGCAAAAGAGGCTTGACACTGGCTTAACTGCATTAGCACTTTGAGTTGGTTCGTTTTAATCATAACTACTACTTTGGATGAATCCCAGTTGTGACCCAAATTAATTAATGTAAGTCATCATTGAACAATAATAAATATCATCTTCTAATCATAAAAGGATCCAGGCCGCTCGTGACCCTGAGCCGGGCTATCATGATAGATCGTACACTCTACAGAGGTTTCGCCCTTTTCCCACCAGTCGCCTAAAAGTTCAGAAGAACTTTGCACCCAACCACGCACATCAAAGAGTTTTGCATAAATGAAATACATGGACAGCGGAAGACTAATACATCTCTCTAAGCGTAGCCGCAATCCCACAGGGACTCTGACTGGGAGAACGCCAACTCAGAAGTACGGCAAATCCTCGGGAAACTCCACAGCATAATCAGCCTGACTCCAATCTGTTACCCGTCCGGGATTTTGCCCAAAAATGATAATAATAGCAATGCAAAAAACCCATAGGAATACAAGGACAGGGAAATAAATGCTAGGTACGACCTTAAAGGTAAACAGTATTAGACACATGCGTATGTAATGAACAGTGTATTAAAAGAGTGAGTAGGTAGCAAGGATTGTCCGTGCTATAACTTGCCTTCCTCGGAGTATGGCTGCTGCTGCGAGTCCTGCTCTGGCACGTCCTCAACGTACTCAAAGTCTAAAGCTACGGGCTCGCCGACTGGACACGATCATCACGCAAGCATCCATAGCAATCATTACATGCAAACAAAATTAATTCTATCAGAACAGTACACCAAACAGTGAAAACAGTACAAAAACAGGAGCTAGAAATAATCTACGCTTCGCTACGATCACATGAGCGTGAAAATCACACTAATCGGAGCTAAAACGTGAAAGTTATAGCGTTTCTAAGGTTCAGGGACTTGCCGGCAAGTTTCTGAAACTTCCAGGGGCTAAACTGTGAAAAACCGAGGACCTATACGTAAATACAGTAGCCACCAGGGGCTAGCGCGTAAAACTACGCGAGCTGGACCGCGGGTTAAATTTTTCAAAAGATCAGGGGCCTAAACGATTAAAACAGGACCCGATCTGCAATTACTTTTGAATTGGAAAGGACCGCGGGTTGATTTACAAGAAACATGAGGGCTCTTTCGAAAGAACGCCACGGTTGACCGGTATGGTCAACTTTGACCAAGCGGCCGGGGCGCTGAGAACCGTCAGATCCTGATCCGGCGGCCAGGGTTCGATGGGGGGGTTTGGTCGCCGGCGAGGACGAGTGTGCGGTGGCGCTGAGCGGGCGTCGGCGGTGAGCTCGCCGGAGTAGCTCGGAATCGAGCTACGGGCCACAGGCCATCACCACCGAGCTGTTCGCTAGGAGGTACTGAAGCTCCCCAAGCACCTCTCGTTCCCTTTTTCTGCCTCGGTCATGGCTAATTTCCCCCGACGTTCACAGCGCCGCCGCGGTGGGATCGCCGTCGTCCCTGTCAACCGAGCCCTCTCCGGCCAATTCCTCGCGTCAGGAGTACCGCCACGAGGTACTAAAGCACCCCCTCCTCTCCAATTCAACTCTTGTGCACCGTAGTTCGTTCCCCGCGTTCGCCATCATCGGCTGACCGCCGGCCGTCGTCGTCCGTGCGCTACACAGCACCAAGCTCGCCTTGCAATACCTCAATGCACTCGTTAGGTCCCCCAGTAGCTCCAGAGCCAAAAATCCGGTCCTTGAACGACCCTAAACGTACCCCTCACAGCTCACCGGAGCCCGCTCCGCCGCTCACCGTCGTCCGACCCTCTCGCCGGCCAATGGCCGACTTGAACCCCCTAGATGCACTCGCCTTGTCTCCCTGAGTCCGTAGGACCAAACCACGTTGAAAACCGAGCACCCTAGCGCGTGCTAGGCTCGATTCCGGCGAACTTCGCCGCCGGCCCGAGCCGCGCCGCCGCGCTGCCGTCTTCCCCGGCGAGTCGGGCGATCAGGGCCGTCCGATCGCCAGCCAACGGCCGAGATTAGATCGGCCGGATACCCCTTCGCTGTTTAAATCTGAGCCGCCCGATTCAGATCCAACGGCCGCGTACCGGTCAACTCCGGTCAGCCGAGGCACTTTTGTTAAAGAGCCCCTGGACTTTCAGGAAATTAACCCGCGGTCCTTTTCAATTCAAAACTAATTACAAATAGGTCCTGTTTTATTCATTTAAGTCCCTGGAAATTTTAAAACTTTGCCAGCAAGCCCCCGAACCTTAGAAACGCTATAACTTTCTCGTTTTAGCTCCGATTTGCGTGATTTTCACGCTCATGTGTTCGTAGCGACGCGTAGAACATTTCTAGCTCCTGTTTTTGTACTGTTTATACTGTTTGGTGTACTGTTTTAATAGAATACTTTTGTTTGCATGTATTGGCTTTGTAATGATTGCTTTCGGATGCGTGCGTGATGACCGTGTCCAGTCGGTGAGCCCGTAGCTTTGGACTTCGAGTACGTTGAGGACGTGCCGGAGCTCTAGCTTGCCGGTCTTGGACAAGTAGCTTGTACGGCTCTAGCTTGGCAGTAGTTACCGACGGGCCGACGGCGTTTATGAGAAACATGGGTGAGAGTATGTCTTGATCCACCGAGGACGGTGTGTGTACCCGTCGGCTATTCCCCCGTGAGGCACAGTCCCGTGTTGGGAGTCTCAGCGATTGAGAACTCCACACGTTGCGCATTGTTGGGTGCGATACCCGCGTGTTGGACGCCATTGACCCCCCTTTGGTGCGACTCCTTAGGCGTACGTCAATCTCGGTGCCTGGGCCATGCTACCTGTGCTGTACCATAAGCGGCTACTGACTTGTTAGGGTGTCTTGTGAAAAGCCTCGTAGCGTCCCTATGCAGTCACACCTCGGAAGTGTAGATGTGCGTGGTTGGGTGCAAAGTTCCTTTGAACTTTTACGCGACTGGTGGGTAAAGGGCGAAACCTCTGCAGAGTGTACGATCTATCATGATAGCCTTGCTCAGGGTCACGAGCGGCCTGGATCCTTTATGATTAGAAGATGGTATTTATTCCTGTTTAATGTCACTTACACTATTAATTGGGTTACAACCGGGATTCATCTAAAGTAGTAATTATGTGTAAAACGAACCAACTAAAAGTGCTAATGCAGTAAAGCCAGTGTCAAGCCTTTTCTGCCTCATCCCCCGTGCTATACTTGCTAAGTAATTTCCATTACTTACACTTGCTGTTATTACTATTTTTGGGCAAAATCCCGGACGGGTAACAGATTGGAGTCAGGCTGATTATGCTGTGGAGTTTCCCGAGGATTTGCCGTACTTCTGAGTTGGCGTTCTCCCAGTCAGAGTCCCTGTGGGATTGCGGCTACGCTTAGAGAGATGTATTAGTCTTCCGCTGCCCATGTATTTCATTTATGCAAAACTCTGATGTAAACGCTACTATTGATGAATAATGAAGCATTGTACTCTGATTTTTACCATATTTGTTCGCTATATGTGTCTGTGGACTTCCTGGGCACACATATGGCCACATTCGGGTTTTGTGTAAATCCGGGTGTGACAGATTGGTATCAGAGCCGTGCTGACTGTAGGAACGCAGCCTAGATAGTACGGTTGACAAATTACTAGGAGACCCCCATGTTTTAAAAATTTTAAAAATCTAACAGTCGAGTCTAGTGTGAGTTATGCCTTTACATGCTTGTATTTATTGTTATTATGCACATGTTTGATTTGGTTCTTTGTATTGATTGTGATGGGCGTAGACATCAGTCTACAACCATCTAGATGCAGGAATAAGGCTTAAGGACTTTACTGTTTAGATAGCTGGGTAGTTGTATATTCTTGTACTAACCCACTAATATCTGATCCTTGTGAAATTATAGATGGCCAACCCTGGTGGCAGTGGTACGCCTCCACACCTGTCTCTTATACACATCTAGAACCAGCAGATCCCCACCATCGAGCAGCTGATGTACGCCCAGGTCCAGATGATGCACCAGATGGCTGAGACCATGAGGCACATTCGGCAGGGTCAGCAGGGTCCTCAGGCAGCTGCTCCGCCCAGGGACAAGCGGGGCGAGTTTCTGAAGGGACGTCCACCGACCTTCAGCAGGGCCAGCGACCCCCTTGAGGCTGACGACTGGCTCAAGGCAGTAGAGAGGCAGCTGGACATCGCCCAGTGCGATGACAAGGAGAAGGTGCTGTATGCCGGAGGGCAGCTTCAGGGGCCGGCATTGGATTGGTGGGATTCATACCAGTCTTCACGCCCGGCCGGGACCCAGATCACTTGGCAGCAGTTCAGCGAGAGCTTTCGCGCACACCACGTGCCGGAGGCTCTGATGACTTTGGTCCTCAGCCCAGCTCGCCCCGGCCCACTTCCATTTTCCCTTCCCGCGGCCCAACTCGCACAGCAATTCCCTTCCTCCCCCAGCGACCGACAGGCGGGCCCCGCATGTCAGATCCGTCTTCCCCCTAACGCCCGCGCCTTTCCTTTCCCCGGCGCGCAATCACCGCCGCTCCGCTCGGCTCTCCGGCCCACACCGAGCCCGTGGCCCACCAGGAACCTTCCCCGCACCTTCCTCCCTCGATTCCTTTCCTTTCCCGGCCGCGCCCTACATGGCAAGAGCCATCCCTGTATGGAAACCGCCCGTCGCCGCCGCGGAGCTACCTTAATCGCCGGCGAGCGTGTTCCCGACACCTTGGACCTTCCCAAGCCTCTTCTTAAAGCGCCTGAGCACCTTCAAGCTACCCTTGACCTCGCCATCGCACGCCAAGCTCACCTGAACCACTCCACCGCTCTGTCCACGCGCCGCCGAGCTTGCGCAGCGCCGCCGCACGCCGCCAGGCTGCTCCGGCGTGTCTCCAGGCCGGCCATCACCACCGAGCTGTTCGCTAGGAGGTACTGAAGCTCCCCAAGCACCTCTCGTTCCCTTTTTCTGCCTCGGTCATGGCTAATTTCCCCCGACGTTCACAGCGCCGCCGCGGTGGGATCGCCGTCGTCCCTGTCAACCGAGCCCTCTCCGGCCAATTCCTCGTGTCAGGAGTACCGCCACGAGGTACTAAAGCACCCCCTCCTCTCCAATTCAACTCTTGTGCACCGTAGTTCGTTCCCCGCGTTCGCCATCATCGGCTGACCGCCGGCCGTCGTCGTCCGTGCGCTACACAGCACCAAGCTCGCCTTGCAATACCTCAATGCACTCGTTAGGTCCCCGAGTAGCTCCAGAGCCAAAAAC
>OAMR01000155.1:101942-120433 GCA_900205405.1 Echinochloa crus-galli
TCCAAGTTGCTAAAAAGCAAGTTTTACATTTAGTTTAAGTGAACCATTATTCAAGATTAGCATTTAAGTAAAGTGACAGTTGTAGCGCCTAGCAGTGTACTACCCATATGCAATAACCCATAGGAATACAAGGACAGGGAAATAAATGCTAGGTAGAACCTTAATGGTAAACAGTATTAGACACATGCGTATGTAATGAACACTGTATTAAAAGTGACGGCGAGTTCACCTGGGGTGATCTCGACGGCGGGAAGGTGATGTGGGTGGTGTGCGGCGGCGGCCGGCGGAGCTGTGCGACGGCGAGTGTCAGAGACGAGGTTTCAGAGCACAAGGACGAGCGAGGACGGGCGGGAAAGGTTCATTACCTTGACGCGACTCTCCCGGTGTGGTTGGTTGGGGCGGTGCAGCGATGCGGTGCACGGCCGACGAGGCGCGGCGGCTCCGGCGAGTCTGAACAAGGGCGGCGATGGATTAGGCGAGAATTCAAGCGAGAAGACAATCTTGGGTGGCATGGATAGCTTCGTTACCTCGTCTCGATGCTACCGGTGGGGCTGGATGGGGTGGAGCAGCGCCGGAGGGGGGTAATCGACGGCGGCAGCTCGAGCTCCAATGGCGGCGACGCGGCGAGGCGAGGGGGAAGGGAGCCGTGGCTCGGGATTGCTCGAAGGAGATGGGCGAGGATTCGAGGGTGCGGTCGCTGGTGTTAAAGCCCTCGGGAAAGGGTTGCCTTGGCGTGCGAGCCGCGCGAATCGGGGCGGCAACGGCGGCGATCGCCTTCCATTCCGGGAGCCGCTTTCCAAGCGAGGAGTGTCGCGAGGAAGGAAAGTGCGGTGTGGGAAGGTTCCTCGAAGCTCCGGGAGGGGGTCCACAGGATCGACCGGTCGCACAGGGAAGGAAAATCCCTGCGATGGCGCTGCCCGCGATCCTCGGCCGGCCTGTTGTCGCGGGGAAGACGGAGCAGACGGGGCTGGCCCACATGGCAGTGTGAGGGAAGAGGGGGGCGCGGGAGTGGGCCGGCGGGGTTTGTTGGGCTGGCGGACTGGGCCGGGAAGAAAGAGTTGGAGAGGCGAAGTCAAGCCGGGGAGAAAAGTTGGGGGAGCGAAAGCAAACTTCAGCCATGTGCTGTGTGCTTTGCTCTAGTGTCTCCCTATAAGGACCGGTTCTTAAAGCGGCAACCCAGGAGCCTGTCGCCACCGCCGGTACTATAATGGCTCTGGTCTTGGACAAGTAGCTTGTACGGCTCTAGCTTGGCAGTAGTTACCGACGGGCCGACGACGTTTATGAGGAACATGGGTGAGAGTATGTCTTGATCCACCGAGGACGGTGTGTGTACCCGTCGGCTATGCCCCCGTGAGGCACAGTCCCGTGTTGGGAGTCTCAGTGATTGAGAACTCCGCATGTTGCGCATTGTTGGGTGCGATACCCGCGCGTTGGACGCCATTGACCCCCCTTTGGTGCGACTCCTTAGGCGTACGTCAATCTCGGTGCCTGGGCTAAATAAATAGGAGCAAGCTCTAATTAATTATTTAAATGCCAAAAATTTTAAATTGAGCATTTTTGGGTGTTACAATATTAACATTAGACCCAACAATTAAATATATATAAGGAGTTATGCCATATAGAATGGGCCTCGTAGCGTCCCTATGCAGTCACACCTCGGAAGTGTTGATGTGCGTGGTTGGGTGCAAAGTTCCTTTGAACTTTTACGCGACTGGTGGGTAAAGGGCGAAACCTCTGCAGAGTGTACGATCTATCATGATAGCCTTGCTCAGGGTCACGAGCGGCCTGGATCCTTTTTTATTAGAATATGGTATTTATTCATGCTTAATGACACTTACACTATTAAATTGGGTTACAACTGGGATTTCATTCACTTGTAGTAACTTGGATAAAGTTAAAACGGACCAACTAAAAGTGCTAATGCAGTTAAGCCAGTGTCTAGCCTTTTTGAGCCTTCATAACCCGTGCTATACTTGCTTAGTAAATCTATTACTTACACTTGCCATTATTATCATTTTTGGGCAAAATCCCGGACGGGTAACAGATTGGAGTCAGGCTGACTACGAGGTGGAGTTCCCGGAGGATCTGCCGTACTTCTGAGTTGGCGTTCCCCCAGTCAGAGTCCATGTGGGATTGCGGCTTCGCTTAGAGAGATGTATTAGTCTTCCGCTGTCCATGTATTTCATTTTAAAGCACTCTTATGTATCGCTACTTTTTTATTGAGAATAATACAGTATCGCACTCTGATTTTACTATACTTGAGCTCCTGTTTTTTCTATATGTGTCTGTGGACATCCTGGGCACACACATGGCCACATTCGGGTTTCTGCGAAAATCCGGGTGTGACATAGGATAATATTGTGTGTTGCTAGTAGCATTAAAATTTAAAGCATGCATATTATTTGGCAATGGCTCTAGTTTATAAAATTCAGGTTTATTATAGTTTACATAAGAAACTCCATCTGAACAATTCTAGCCGATGCAATATGCCTACTAGTATCATATCTAGCAACATCAACATGAGAATTTGTGGTACGAGCAAAATAATCATCAGAAACATATGATGTGCTTGCATGCTGTACTCAGGCATGGCGTAGTAATATTGCTGCGGTGCATATGAATAACCCGCCATAATATGTCTTGATGCTTCCAATCTTGTGATAAATCCAGATATTCAAGATAATCCAAGCAATCAATGACCAAGAATTTGCTTCTACTTTAATCTTCAATATGAAGTAGCAAGCAAAACACAATGCAATCGGTTTGAGCAACCTGATGCAAAGAAACAAGTGTAGATGCAATCGGTTCCAAAAACCAGATTCAACTACAGTGGCGAATCAAAGTAATAGATCAATTAGGTAAAAGGCTAGGGATGAAAACGGTTTAAGCAACCAGATTTTCTTCCCCAGCGGAGTCGCCAAAATGTGTTGACGCAAATCTCGGTCAACACACGAGAGAGCGCTTGACGCGCGGGTCGCGAACAGGCCGAATAGCAGCAAAACCGCATAAAGCGGTCAGACCGGTTCAGAGAAGCGGTCAGACCGGTTTCAAGGTACAAAGCGGTCAGACCGGTTCAGCAAAGCGGTCAGACCGGTTTCCTAGGGTTTTGCTAGAATTGACTGTTCGTGAGGATAACTACCAAGCTTACGTGCTGGAGAACGACTAGGTTTACGAGCAAACCAGTAAAGAGATAATCAACGCACTTACGTGGCGAAGAACGACTAGTTTACGAGCAAACTAGCAAAGGCCGTCGAAGCGGGCTGCATATTACCCTGTGTCCTCTTGGGTGGCGCTTGCATGGCATTGCCTTCCCACCGCTCCTCGTGGCGCACGCGCGGTTGATGTGCCTGCAGGCTTGATTGAGACGTCTCAAGCTAAAGTTGTTATTTGAAATACATACCGAAAAATCCGTTGCGAATGTCAGTGATTTCTAATGAAATATTTTTATGCTCTACGTATTAAAATAATGAATGATACATTGTAAATCGAAATTTTAGGAAAAACAAATTTTTGCATATAGTGTTAATCGGTACCTTCATTTGTCCTTCAGTTCCGGCTTTAAATGAGATTAGTGCACATGGCTCGAGTAAAGGTCGTCGGTACCTTCATTTGTCATATCTGTTCCCTTCAATTCAATGGCTAGTGCAAATGGCTCAGTCATGATTATTGTCATAAACTTCATCTATCATTTCAATCCTCTTAGAGCAAGGTCATAAACTTGTGATGCGCTCACCAGATTTCGAGTCCTTGACTCGGTACTGATATTGCACTTTTCTAGATTTATTCTAGAATTTAACCGGCGTTATTCTTTCAGTGGTAGGCGACATGCTCGTCGATAGCGAAGTGCATGTGACTTCGTCAATCTTAAGATTAGATCTGTCATATTTGTTCGCTATATGTGTCTGTGGACTTCCTGGGCACACATATGGCCACATTCGGGTTTTGTGTAAATCCGGGTGTGACACCATGGTTTTCAACGAGGTTTGCACCTATGGCACCAGGGAAGGACGATTAGACAAGGTAATTTTTTTATGGACTAATCTTATAGACCAGTCGTACAACGATTTGTCTCTTCACGTATTCCAACCTGCAGATTTTAATTGTATCGGACCCCTTGGCAGATTTCCCATCCTCATACGAGATATTGCATGTGGGTGGGGCCCAGCATTTGTTTTGGAAAGAGTGACCAGCTAGTCGCTGCATGCGTCCACAAGCTCCCGTTTCTCCTGTTTCTCTCCCCGCCACGTCCGTTTTTACTGTAGCAAATGGTCGATTCGACAGGTGACATGTCCTTATTGGACGTGCTCTTAGCACATGGCTATGCAAATGGCTCAGGTCAAGGTCGTCGTCAGCATTTTATCTGCCATATCAGTCTCCTTAGCACATGGCTAGTGCAAATGGCTCAAGTCAAGGTCGTCGTCGGCACATTCATCTGTTGCATCAGTCAGCTTAGAACATGGCTAGTGCAAATGGCTAAGTCAAGGTCGTCGTCCGGCACCTTCATTTGTCATATTAGTCCCCTGAGCATATGGCCAGTGCAAATGGCTCAAGTTAAGGTCGTCGTTGCCACCTTCATCTGTCGTATCAGTACCCTTAGCACATGGCTTCAGTCCCCAGCTCATGTTTACTTCCCAAATCCCAAATTTTAAATTGCTACAATAACAACTTTGATCACTAATTATAAATATTAAATGTTGACTATTTACAAAACCCATTTACAGATGGGACGTACATCGCGAGCATTTTCTAATGAGGCTAATTAGAACAAAATTAGATAATACCATGCTACAGTAAATATTCGTTAATGATAATGTTCTCCGAGGGGTGAGATGAAGAGGAGGCCCGCAAGCGGGGTGGTTTGCGGCTGCCCGCTCGGTATCCGCATGAGCGCGAGCAACATCGTGGGCATATGCGGCAGCCCGCATGGCCGCAAGTGCTCGCAATGCAAACTAAGCACGCTAGTCTCCGACACCGAGAGAAAACTAATCAGGCCGGTTTTCCCTTGTATAGTACTTCCTCCATGCAGTGAGTTCGATTTGGGAGGTATTGGAAGGATGGATGGCCCAAGATGGAGAGAGGTGAATTGGAACTTCTTCAAAATCTAATCCAAGTCATTGAGCTTGCTTTTAAGCATTAGAGTTTGCTCCTCACGGATTTTCTTGGAGCCAAGATAGATGGTTTTAATGTGCTCCCAAACATCATGAGCGGTGATCTTAGAGCGAACTCTATTGAAGGCATCCTCGGTGAGACTAGCAAAAATATGATTCCTAACACGAGTGTCCCATAGCTCTTCTTGATCACTAGGGGCATCGGCAAGAGACCTCCTCCGGTGACGCAATATGCTGGATCTGGTGGATTTTTGGGTCGGTTTTAGTGGCATGTTGTTTAATGTGGCCATCATGAAGCTGACATTGGATTTATGTAGCTCAATTTGGCCACTGGATGCATCAACGGACGGAATCGGCGACCTTTAATGTGGCCATCATCAAGTTGACATTGGATTTATGTAGCTCAATTTGGCCACTGGATGCGTCAACGGACGGAATCGGCGACCTTTAATGTGGCCATCATCAAGTTGACATTGGATTTATGTAGCTCAATTTGGCCACTGGATGCGTCAACGGACGGAATCGGCGACCTTTAATGTGGCCATCATCAAGTTGACATTGGATTTATGTAGCTCAATTTGGCCACTGGATGCGTCAACGGACGGAATCGGCGACCTTTAATGTGGCCATCATCAAGTTGACATTGGATTTATGTAGCTCAATTTGGCCACTGGATGCATCAACGGACGGAATCGGCGACCTTTAATGTGGCCATCATCAAGTTGACATTGGATTTATGTAGCTCAATTTGGCCACTGGATGCATCAACGGACGGAATCGGCGACCTTTAATGTGGCCATCATCAAGTTGACATTGGATTTATGTAGCTCAATTTGGCCACTGGATGCGTCAACGGACGGAATCGGCGACCTTTAATGTGGCCATCATCAAGTTGACATTGGATTTATGTAGCTCAATTTGGCCACTGGATGCGTCAACGGACGGAATCGGCGACCTTTAATGTGGCCATCATCAAGTTGACATTGGATTTATGTAGCTCAATTTGGCCACTGGATGCGTCAACGGACGGAATCGGCGACCTTTAATGTGGCCATCATCAAGTTGACATTGGATTTATGTAGCTCAATTTGGCCACTGGATGCGTCAACGGACGGAATCGGCGACCTTTAATGTGGCCATCATCAAGTTGACATTGGATTTATGTAGCTCAATTTGGCCACTGGATGCGTCAACGGACGGAATCGGCGACCTTTAATGTGGCCATCATCAAGTTGACATTGGATTTATGTAGCTCAATTTGGCCACTGGATGCGTCAACGGAAGACCTACCACATGCGTGGATGCTTGGACTTCCTGATCTTCGGAGCTAGGGTCTGTGCCTCGCCGAGCGCCGATTAGTAGATTATGCTTAGTAGATTAGTCAGGTGATTTCCCGTCCATCCGTATAATTATGTTTAGTCCTTGTAATCTTCGATTTATAATTGCTACAGTGAATTTCGCAAATCTCGCGACAAACTAAACAGGGCCAAATTTGTGCAATGCACGGCGCCAAATATCCTACGGCTGGACGGCCCTCCTTATCCGTGCCCTCACTGCACTTAAACAAACATACCTTAATTAAGAGCCTAGAACACTTAAACAAAAGGGTAATTATAGCAAAGGGATTCCACAGTTTGATGGTACAATTATTTATACCAGAAACTAGGTAACCGTGTCAGTGGAGTTTCATCGTTTCATGTTCACATCCCAAACTCTCATTCTCTCCTTATCACATCAGCACAATTGATTAATATTAATGTCATTAACTCTTTATGAAACCTCCGTTGAGACAGGCCTTAACACCCTCTAAACTTTAACCAGACATGCATGTACTTACAGCCTAAGCAACATAAAATGGGAAATTATCCTGCTGGACGCAGCCAGGCATGCATTTTAATTGACGCGGATGTTCATATTTCACAGCGATTCAATCACAGAGCTAGCATCCAGGGCAGAGGCATCTGCCGACGACGATGAGAAATTTAGAATGGCCTGACGTAGACTCCGATGGCACTGAGGTACGGATTGCCGGAGCGGGCGAAGAAGCCGACGATGCTGCTGTTGTTCTTGACGGGAACGCTGAAGCGATCCCACCCGGACGTGTCCACGTCTCCAAACGGTCCATGGCGCCGGCGGTTGGTGACGAACGTGAGGTTGGCTATGCCGTTGTGGCCGTAGTAGGATCCGTACTGCCCGTGAACTTCCGTCACGAACTCTGACGGGCCAAGCTCTATCTGCGTGCGTGCCAGATATGCATGCATATATAGAGCTCATCTCGCATGGTGGACGCGGTAGAGATACAGAGATAGATCATAGATGGAGCTTAGCTTACCGTGGTGTCCGTGCCGCCGCTGCCGCCCCAGGGTCCGGCGGTGTGCGGTAGCTTCTCGCGGTCCCTGTAGGAGAAGCCAAGGCCGTCGACCACATCGCCATGGTTCACGGTGATGCTTTCCAGGCGCAGAGGAGCCACGGCGATGTCGCAGTTCTCCATCAACTGGCCGGAGCCCCTGCCGGCGCCCCATGGTCCAATCTTCACCACCGAGCTCTGCAAGGATCAACTCAAAGTAGAACTAATGTTACATATACTAGTCTATGTGTGTCGAGATCGAGAGAGAGAGAGAGAGAGAGAAGTGATGACCATTCTGTTGCACTGTATATGTGTGGTGCGTAGTAATTTGGGCAGCACCTGTTTTGAGATTGATGTGGTTACAAAGTACCAAGTGCTACTCTTTCATGTATATATATATGGCTCGATATATGCTTGGCCTCCATGATCAGACTGGCAATGAGAGAGAATGGAGGTTGCGTTTATCCTGGTTTCGACCGTGGGGTCGTACGTCCAGCAGGGTGCGCTCGGGGCGCTGTACTATCTTGCACCGGAGTGCTTGCAGAGGGGGGCTACGAGCAAGGTGGGAGAGGAGGAGGAGTCTCCAAGTCCCTGAAAGGGAGTGTGACTGTTTTTCTTTCTCTTTGGATCTCGTCGGTCCGTCCCCTCCGTCCGCCCGGTCCCCTCCTCCTTTTATAGATAAAGGAGAGAAAGGAGGGGGAGGAGTTTACAAGTACAAGCGTGATGTGTGCCGCAGAGGTGTGCTCCGGAGAGTATGGCGTCGGGTCTGCCATCGTCCTTGGCCCTGGCGGGGGACTTATGGCGAACCCCGGCTTCTGTGGGTGTCGTGGCCGTCCCTGTGCTTCTCCTGGAGCGGTTTCGAGGGGTGCCGTCGTGGTAGTTCGTGTCCAGCTGGCCGCTGTTGGTCGACTCGAGGGCGGGGCAGGTGAAGAAGGACGGGAGTTGGCAGCACAAGGGTCGGCGTGGTGGTCGTCGTCGACCACAGTGCGCGGCGTGCCCATCTCATCAGGGGATGGCCGAGAGTTGGTGGATTTGACCTGGCGTTCGCCGCCACCAGGCCGCGTCTGACCGAAGTCTGTACTCGGTCGCTGTTCAAATATTCGTTCGAGGGTTCCCCATGCCCATTCGAGGGGTGTCCCTGAGGGGAAAAGATGGGGGCAGGTGGAACAGTGGCGCGGAATGACGCCTGCTAGTCCGCACAGGGCCTTGCGCAGTGCCGCGTACGTCTGCACAGCGACGACAAGGACGTACAGTAACCGGAGCAGGTGGAACAACAAACTGAGCAACCCACTTCCGGCCAAACTTGTTCAGTTTGTTGAAGATTCTTGGCTTCAGGCCTTGTAGTATCATGCCGTTGGCACGTTCTACTTGGCCGTTCGTTTGTGGGTGTGCCAAGGCCGACCAATCAACGCGAATGTGATGGTCGTCGCAGAACTCCAAGAACTTCTTGCCGGTGAATTGGGTGCAGTTGTCGGTGATGATCGAGTTGGGTACCCCGAATCGGTGGATGATGTCGGTGAAGAACAACACGGCATGCTCAGATCTGATACTGGTGATGGCCCAGACTTCAATCCACTTCGAGAACTTGTCAATGGCTACCAACAAGTGGGTGAATCCTCCGGGCACTAGGCGGAAGGGCCCCACGAGATCCAACCCCCATACCGCGAAAGGCCATGTTACAGGGATGTTCTGCAGGGCGTGCGCCGGGAGATGCGTCTTTCGTGCGTAGAATTGGCACCCTTCGCAGATGCGCACGACCTCGTTCGCGTCGGACACGGCGGTGGGCCAGTAAAAGCCTTGTCGGAATGCGTTACCCACGAG
This sequence comes from Echinochloa crus-galli, assembly GCA_900205405.1. NCBI lineage: Eukaryota > Viridiplantae > Streptophyta > Magnoliopsida > Poales > Poaceae > Echinochloa > Echinochloa crus-galli. The sequence continues at coordinate 111,219 of OAMR01000155.1, forward strand.
GATACGCGGCGCCGCGTGGTGTCCGCATGCCCCGGCGTGGATGACGCGGATCAACTGCCTTCCCTCGGGGATGGGGATGCATCGCTGCAAGATCCCCGAGGCGCTGCATTTGTACAGCTCGCCGCCGACCGAGACAAAGGTCTTGGCCCTTCTGGCGACGCGGCGCCCCTCGGTTCGGTCTGAGGGCAGTTCCCCGCGGTCGATCCACGCGAGGTACGGATCACGCCAGTCTTGTGGTCGCATGCCTGTGTCGATTTCCATGGCCTCGGCCAAAGAGATTTCGGCGTCGAGGGCTTCGAGCCCCTCTTTCGAGGGGTCCTCTTCCATGGGCTCGACCCCCGCAGCCCCCGAGGGTGTCTTGAGGGTTCCGGCCCTTCGCTCGAAGTTGACGTTGACGGAGGGTTGGTCGAGGTCGCGGGCGAAGACGTTCGGAGGAACGGTGATTCGCTCTGACGCGATCTTGGCCCAGCTGATCCGCTTCCTCGTTGTATTTGCGTACGATGTGGTTCAGCTCGAGGCCATAGAATTTGTCCTCGAGACGGCGAACCTAGTTGCAATAAACCTCCATCTTTTCGTCGCGGCAGCTTGCATTCTTCATCACTTGGTCGATGACCAACTGAGAATCCCCCGGACATCGAGGCGTTTGACGCCGAGGTCGATGGAGATGCGGAGCCCAGCGAGGAGGGCTTCGTACTCCGCCATGTTGTTCGACGCTGGGAAGTGCAAGCGAACCACGTGTCGGATATGTTCTCCGAGGGGTGAGATGAAGAGGAGGCCCGCACCTGCCCCGGTTTTCATCACCGACTCGTCGAAGTACATGGTCCAGCATTCGGCTTGGATCTGCGGCGGCGGAAGTTGGACGTCAGTCCACTCAACGACGAAATCCGCTAAGGTTTGCGATTTTATCGCCTTTCGCGGTGCGTAGGAGAGAGTTTCCCCTACGAGCTCCATAGACCACTTCGCTATTCTACCCGAGACGTCCGGATTGCGGACTATCTCCCCCGAAGGGAAGGATGAGACCACAGTGACCCGGTGGGCCTCGAAGTAGTGTCACAACTTTCGACGCGCGAGCACTACAACGTAGATTAGCTTCTGGATCTGTAGATACCGCATCTTGGTTTCGGTCAGCACCTCGCTGACATAGTACACCGGCCTCTGGACCAGCAGAGCGTGGCCCTCCTCTACCCTTTCCACAACGATGACGGCGCAGCCACATATAGGTAGAGGGGTTCGCCGTTCTGCGGTGGCGTGAGGATGGGTGCGCGCGCGAGCGACACTTTTAGCCCGTCGAGGGCTTTTTGGGCTTCGGGGGTCCACGAAAAGCGTTCGTGCTTTTATAGGAGCCGGTACAAAGGTAAGCCCTTTTCACCAAGTCGAGAGATGAAGCGGCTGAGAGCTGCGAGGCAGCCCAGTGCCCTTTGCACCCCCTTGAGGTCCCGAATTGGCCCCATTCATTCCAGGGCCAAGACTTTTTCGGGTTGGGTTCGATGCCTCGTTGGGAGACGATGAAACCCAATAGCATGCCTCGCGGCACCCCGAATACGCATTTTTCCGGATTCAACTTTACCCCGTTCGCCCGGAGGCAACCGAATGTGATTTGCAAATCGTTGACCAGATCGTTCGCCTTTCTGGTTTTTACAACGATATCGTCAACATATGCCTCAACGGTCCGCCCGATGTGGCTTCCGAAAACGTGTTGCATACATCGCTGGTATGTAGCTCCAGCGTTTCGGAGGCCGAACGGCATAGTGACGTAGCAAAACATGCCAAACGGGGTGATGAAAGAAGTCGCGAGCTGGTCGGACTCTTTCATCTTGATTTGATGATAACCGGAATAAGCATCAAGAAAGCATAGCAATTCACACCCGCGGAGTCTATTATTTGATCTATTCTAGGCAGAGGAAATGGAACCTTAGGGCATGCTTTGTTTAAACCGGTATAATCTACGCACATGCGCCATTTTCCGTTTTTCTTTTTAACTAGAACAGGATTGGCAAGCCAGGTTGGGTGAAATACCTCTTTGATGAATCCGGCTTGCAGGAGCTTGTGCACCTCCTCTCCGATGGCGCGACGCTTTTCCTCATTGAACCGCCGCAGTCGCTGTACCACCGGCTTGGAGTGAGGCTTGATGTCGAGGCTGTGCTCGGCGACCTCCCTTGGAATCCCCGGCATGTCAGAGGGCTTCCACGTGAAGATGTTGGCGTTGGCGCGGAGGAAGTTGTGCTGCGCGTTTGATCGATCTCAAGTGTGTTGGCGCGTTTTCGTGTCAACAGGGTCGAGGATGAAGCATTCCTGCGTGGGGTCGTATTCCCCTCGAAGGTGCCCGCGTGCCTTTTGGTGGAGTCGACGGCCTCGTTCGCCATCTTCTCCAAGTCCGCCACCAGGGTCTCGCTGTAGGCGAGCGCTTCCGCGCCCTCGACGCACTCGACGTCGCACGCGTAAGCGTGCTCGTACGACGATCCCATGGTGATGACGCCCTTCGGCCCTGGCATCTTCATCTATAGGTAGGCGTAGTTGGGGACCGCCATGAACTTGGCATAACACGGTCGCCCGAAAATAGCGTGGTACGCTCCTGGGAATCCCACCACCTCGAAGGTGAGGGTCTCCCTTCGAAAGTTATCGGGAGTACCGAAGCAGACGGGCAGGTCGATCTGGCCGAGGGGTTGGACCCGTTTTCCCGGCGCGATGCCGTGGAACGGCGCCTTGCTTGGCCTTAGCTGGTTTGTAACGATGCCCATGAGCTCCAAGGTGTGGACGTAGAGGATGTTGAGGCTGCTGCCCCCGTCCATCAGCACCTTGGAGAATCGCGTGTTGCCGATGACGGGGTCGACGACAAGCGGATAGCGCCCCGGATTCCGGACATGGTCCGGATGGTCCTCGCGGCCAAAGGAGATGGTCTCGTCCGACCAGGCGAGGTAAGTTGGCGTCGCGGGGTGAACGGAGAAGACCTCTCTTCGTTCACGTTTTTGCTCCCGGGACGTTGCGTTCATTGTGGGCCCTCCTATGATGAAGAATACATTCTCCACATAGGGGAACTCGTCGTTGCCGCCATCGCCTGTAGCCTTCTTCGGGCCATCCTCCTTCGCGGAGATGCGCCTGAAGTAACCCTTGATCATCCCACACTGTTCGAGAGTGTGGGTGACGGGGCCCTTATGGTACGGGCATGGCTTCTATAGCATCTCGTCGAACAGGCCTCCCCCCTGAGGGGGGCCTCGAGGGCCTTTGCGGCGTCGCTCGACCACGAGGGCGTCGTCAGAGTCCTCGCCCTGCTGCTGCTGCTGCGCGACTTGCCGAGGCTTCTTGCCTTTACCGCCTCGTTTCTGCTTCTTTGCCTTTGCCTTGGGTTTGCTGCCCTCCGCGGGCAGCTCATCCGCGCGTTTCCTCTTGGTCTTGCCGTCGAAGATCGCCCCGACAGCCTCCTCCCCAGAGGCGAAGTTGGTGGCGATGTAGAACAGAGCGTTGACGCTGGTGGGGTGGTTTCGCCCCAGCTCGTGCACCAGCTCCCGACAGGTCGTGCCTTCGGGGAAGGCGTGGATGATTTCGGAATCACCCACGCTCGGGAGCTCGGTGCAGCGCTTGGAGAAGCGGCGGATGAAGTCCCTCAGCGGCTCGCCGGCCGCCTATCGGCACCCGCGTGGGTCCCAGGAGTTTCCGGGGCGCACGTATATGCCCTGGAAGTTACCCACGAACATCCTGACCAGGTCGTCCCAGTCGTGGATCTGGTTCGCGGGTAGGTGTTCGAGCCATGTCCGCGCCGAGTCCGCGAGATGAAGCGGAAAGTTGCGGATGATCATAGCATCGTCGGTGGCCCCGCCCAACTAGCAAGCCAGGCGGTAGTCATTGAGCCACGTCTCGAGTTTCGTCTCGCCCGAATACTTGGTAATGGTGGTCGGCTGACGAAAGCGCTTCGCGGTCGCCGGTCACGAGCGCCCTTCCGTCGTTCGTTGGACGGTGAGGCGTCCACGCGCCCTCGAGTGGGGTATGGATGGATTGTTCCTTATCCCACTTGCTTCCTCCGTCTTTCGAACTGGCCTGGTGGCGCATGCGGGTGGTGGAACTTTCCGCTTGTTGAACGGCCGCCTCTTCGATAAGTCGTGGATTTGGTTCGCGGGTAGGTGTTCGAGCCATGTCCGCGCCGAGTCCGCGAGATAAAGCGGAAGGTTGCTGATGATCATGGCATCGTCGCTGGTGTCGATGGTTCGGGCATGGCCCGAATCAGGGTTGTTGCGGCGACGAGCTTCTGGCTTGCTCGTGGCGGCATGGCAGGGCCGACGTCGTCCCCGTCACCCATGATGCGCACTTGAGCAATACGCCCGGCAGCTCGCGCGCGTTCGCGGCGTTTGGGCTGCCGGGCTTCCAGGGCTGCGCGCAGCTCTTGTATCTGCTGGCGCTCCTGTTGGAGCTTGGTTTCCAGCTCTTGCACCTGCGCAAGGAGTGCAGCTTCGCTCGCTGGCTCGGCGGGCGTCGGTGGTGGTACGTCATGTCCGGCCCCATCGCGCGTTTCTTCGTCCTCTCCTAAGGACTCTACTTCGCCGTCGAGGATGAAGCATTCCCGCGTGGGGTCGTATTCCCCTTCGCTGGAATCGTCAGAGCAGGTGAGGCAGAAGTCCGCGACGACCTGGAAGGACATAAGGCCTTCGCGGTCTTGCAACCCGGAGTAGTCCAAGTTCGGGTGCTCCTGCCCGCGCACGCTCTCCCCGTCATCCGACTCGGACCGGGGCCCGCCGGGCGAGGAAATACTGATGCCGCGGATCGAACCCGGCTGGCGACCCGGCGAATCCTTGTGCGCGCTCAGGTTGGCGCTGATTGCCGCGAAATATATTGCGGCCGCGTTGCTCATCCCGTATGGAAACTGCGCTGGCCCGGCCACATTTTCCCCGGGCGCTCCCTTCACGGGAGCCGCGGGCGGGGGTCCGCCCCCCTGAAATGTGGCAGCGGGCTGAAGCAGCAGGTGTGCGTCCCATTCGGGGAGGATGATGCGCGGAGCAACGCGCCGCTCCGCGCGAATCTGCAGCTCGCGCAGTCTTCGTCGTCGCCTGAGCTGGGCCGGCGTTGGCGGTGTCGGGGTAACGGGCATAACGTTGGGCGGCCTGGAGGCGAGCCGCATGAGGAGGCCCTCACCGGTCGCTTCGAACTCCAGGCTCCCAAACATGATCCGGTATCCGCGCGGAAGCGGGCCGGGGGACCCCATGGCGGATCGTGGTGGCATGGTCTCGACGCGGCCTGCCGTCAAGGGAACTGATCGGGTGTGATCGACCACAACGCGACCCCCTACCTGGCGCGCCACTATCGGTGCTGGGATCGGTCGGCCAATCCCCAGCGCCAAACAGAATGCGCTGTGTCCCGTCCCTTGACAGTTGATGCAAGAGCTAGCACAATGAGACAAGCGTTTATCCTGGTTCCGACCGTGGGGTCGTACGTCCAGCAGGGTGCGCTCGGGGCTCTGTACTATCTTGCACCGGAGTGCTTGTAGAGGGGGGCTACAAGCAAGGCGGGAGAGGAGGAGGAGTCTCCAAGTCCCTGAAAGTGAGTGTGATTGTTTTTTTTCTCTTTGGATCTCGTCGGTCCGTCCCCTCCGTCCGCTTGGTCCCCTCCTCCTTTTATAGATAAAGGAGAGAAAGGAGGGGGAGGAGTTTACAAGTACAAGCGTGATGTGTGCCGCAGAGGTGTGCACCGGAGAGTATGGCGTCGGGTCTGCCATCGTCCTTGGCCCTGGCGGGGGACTTATGGCGAACCCCGGCTTCTGCGGGTGTCGTGGCCGTCCCTATGCTTGTCCTGGAGCGGTTTCGAGGGGTGCCATCGCGGTAGTTCGTGTCCAGCTGGCCGCTGTTGGTCGACTCGAGGGCGGGGCAGGTGAAGAAGGACGGGAGTTGGCAGCACAGGGGTCGGCGTGGTGGTCGTCGTCGACCACAGTGCGCGGCGTGCCCAACTCATCAGAGGATGGCCGAGAGTTGGTGGATTTGACCTGGCGTTCGCCGTCACCAGGCCGCGTCTGACCGAAGTCTGTACTCGGTCGCTGTTCAAATATTCGTTCGAGGGTTCCCCATGCCCATTCGAGGGGTGTCCCTGAGGGGAAAGGACGGGGGCAGGTGGAACAGTGGCGCGGAATGACGCCCGCTAGTCCGCACAGGGCCTTGCACAGTGCCGCGTATGTCTGCACAACGACGGCAAGGACGTACAGTGACCGAAGCAGGTGGAACAGCGAGCTCTGCAGTGTCAGCGGTGTGGCGTGGGGGAAAGATTGCCTTTTGACTTTGGTACCCGCTTGATGGGGCGGGCATTAAATGTCGTTGCCAGGCGGGGCCCCGGCGTGCGCCATGCCGAGTAGAGGGGTGCCCTCGAGCGAGGCGGAGTCGGTTCGCCCGCTCGAGGGGGCACGCGACCCTTGAGAGAGGCAGAGGCGGAGGTCGTCCCCTGGGTCCCTTTGCCGGGCGAGCTCGGGCGGCCGTCTTGGGCCTGGAGTTGCGTTGGGCTGCGTTGCCCTGGTGGCCCTGCGCCACCGGTGATTCGGCCTTTCGTGGTTAGCGTTTTTGGAGGGTGACTACCACGATGGTTAGGGGACCCCCTGGGTTTGTACCCGACACGGCTGTAATAAATCATCACCGTCCGTACCCTTAAAAACCAGCTGTGATTACCTCCATCACCAACAGCTCGTGTAAAGAACCGTTGGCGTGATAGTATCACCAACCGTCTCTCAAAGGAACCTCTGGACCCGAAAATTGTTTCAACCGGAATGAAATCCGACCACTCGTATCCGCAACGCCCCCCTCCCACCCCCACCCATTTATTTAGGATTTTCAAAACTAAATAAATATCACGATTTCCAATCACAATTAGTATTAGTTATTAGGGGTAGTATAGACATTTCTCACCACTATTATTGTATCTAAAATTTGCCAATGGGACACTCTTTATGGTGCTGGAACATAGTTAATACAACGTAGCTCAGCTGGTAAGGTTCTTTATAGTGGAACCTGTCCATTAGGGTTCGAGTACTCGACTCGGCACTGGTGCTCACATTTTTCTAGATTTAACGGGCACTATTCCTTCAGTGGTAGGCGACATGCCCATCAACAACGAGACATGAGTGGTAACTTCATCAATCTCGAGAATTTGCCGGACTGAGTCTCTAGTTAGGTGGTCATAGGAACAGGGTTAGATGCGTTTTCGTCCCTACTTTGTAATTAAAAAATACATACGGATACTCTCCGATTCTCAGCTTTGATATAGTCCTATTTCAGGGCTCCAGCTACCACAGCCTAGACTCTAGTCTATTGGTGTTAGGGAGAGAGCCGCCGCCGCATGGAGGCCGGCGCCCGGGAAGCCGTGGCCATGACAGAAGCAGCCACGGGTGCTTTGGGCCCTGTCATCGCGAAGCTCGGCGATTTGCTTTGCTCTGAACATATGGCTGCTCTGGAGGGAAGCCGCGGCGACATCGAGTTCATCAGATCTAAACTCGAGCTGCTGCGCTCCCTCCTCCTGAGGATATGGGAGGAGGATCGTGATGATCTTGACGCGGCGTGCAAGGACTGGATGGTGGAGGCGAGGAGGCTCTCCTACGACCTGGAGAACGCCATCGATAGCTTCTGCCTTGCTGGTCTGGAGGCTGCTGGCGCTCCTGCGGCGGCGGCGGCGACGAGCCCGCCTTTCTTCCAGGAAATGAGGAATCATGTGCAGGAGCTGCTGAGCCGGTGCCGCGAGGAGCAGTGGGTTACGCCGGAGGCCATCCTCGATGCAGACGACGACGGCCCTGGGGCTTCGTCCTCGTCTCCTTCCCTGCCCCGCAAGAACGCGTCGGAGCTGGTGGAGGTGGACGAGAAGAAAGCGGAGCTCCTCAAGTTGCTGAAGCACAGGGAGGTAGTGTGCGTACATGGCTCCACTGGGATGGGCAAGACTACGCTTGCTGGCCTCGCGTACCAAGCGGTGAGCGAGCAATTCGAGTGCCGCGCCTCCGTGTCGGTCTCTCCAAGGCAAAGCATGAAGCACGTCCTGACTAGCATCACGAGTCAAGTCATCGCGTCTGCTATCATCAAAGCAACAACCAGCGACAGGCTGAGGTAAGACTGTAGGAGTAATAATATATGCATTATATATTAATAAGAAGGTGAATTTAATTACTATATACAATGATATTTCTATTATATATATATGTGTATCCGTAATTAATCTATATATTTAATTTGTTGGCAGAGAATTAACAATAAAGAATAATAAGACTGCACCAACAACTGAAAGCAGCCGTGAAGCCGACGAACAATGTCTCATGGACAGCATACTGGAGATCCTAACGTCCAGGTATGACATCGTCGATCGATCTAGTTACATGTAATTCCTTTTCATCGTAACACTGTTGTCGTCGTCCCTCCAAAAAAATTATATCAGAGACGAAGTACCAGACAGTAGTACTGCACCACCAGTTGCGGGCACCGGTATAGCGGACGGCGCCAAAACCGACGGTTCAGCTCTTCCTACCATGGACACAAAAACTGACACTGCAAGTACTCTTGCTAGCACCGCTATAGCTGACACAAAAACTGACGGCTCACCTGTCGCTTTTGCTGGCACTGGTGGGATAGCCGACGCAAAAACTGACGGCTCACCTGTCGTCGATACTGCTGGCACCGGTGGTATAGCCGACGCACAAGCTGACAGCGCACCTCGTGCTGCCACTGGTGCAGACAACACAAAGAAAACTCTCATCGACAGGATATCGACGATATTCATCACCAACAAAAGGTACATGCTCAATTCACCGCAAATATACATGTATGAATATCAGATAGTGTCTGTAAACTAAATTACTGTTCCAAAATTATAAAATTTTCGCAGGAAACTATATGTCGGTGGACAGCTTGCTTCTAAAATTTGCCAATGGGACACTCTTTATGGTGCTGGAACATAGTTAATACAACGTAGCTCAGCTGGTAAGGTTCTTTACAGTGGAACCTGTCCATTAGGGTTCGAGTACTCGACTCGGCACTGGTGCTCACATTTTTCTAGATTTAACGGGCACTATTCCTTCAGTGGTAGGCGACGTGCCCATCAACAGCGAGACATCAGTGGTACCTTCATCAATGTCACACTCGGTTTTAAAGGCAAAACCAGGTGCATCTCATATGTGCGCCAGGATTAGTTTACACACATATGGTAGACGTCACAAGTGAATATCCATAACCATGCATAACGAAAGAGTATTAAAGTGCAATTATTACAAT
>OAMR01000155.1:133656-147517 GCA_900205405.1 Echinochloa crus-galli
CTTGGAGTGGCTCGGCGTGCTCCTTGCAGCGCGTCGGTGCTGCTCCGTGAGTCGGCCGGGGCAGCGGGGCACTGGAGCGGCGGAGCGACGTCGGCCGGCGGGCGAGCTCGGGGAGGACGGCGGCGAGAAGCAGGGCGCTCGGGTGGGACGAAATTGGAAGCTCGGGCGGGGTTAGGGGGACTCGGGTGCACCGCTGTCTAATTTAGTAGGTGCAGGGGGGGCGAGGGAGGCAATTCGGCGGCGAAAATCTCGGTGCGCCATTAGCGGTCGGGAGAAGGAAAGGAGAGGAGGGAGGAAGAAGGAAGGTGACGCAAGCGCTGGCGTCATCGACTGACAAGTGGGCCCCGAAGGTCAGTGAGAGGGAGAGAGGGGGTGCGGGAGTGGGCCGGCGGGGATTGCTGGGCTGGAAAGGGAAGACGGGCCAGACTGGGGAGAAAAGGAAAAGGTGGAAAAGTGAACTCGGGGAAGCGTTTGGGGAGCAAGAACAGACTTCTGTCCGCGGCCTGCGCGAACTGTTGGGCCGGGCTGGAACGAGGAAGAGCGGAGGGGGAAAAGTGGACCGAGGGAAAAGTTCAGGGAGCAAAACCGAACTATGGGCCTAACAACTATTCTAGAGCTCCAAACAAAGAGATTCAAATTTGAATTTAAATATATTTAAATTCTTGTTTGAATCACTAACAATACAAAAATAAATGCAGCAGCATGAATGCAACAATAAATGTTCCTATCACTTATATTTGATTTTAATTTTAGAAAAATTATTATTTAGCCTTTATAAAATAGGTGAAAGCAGTAAATAATTAATTAAACGCCAAAAATTTTAAATTTGAGTATTTTGGGTGTTACAAACCTACCCCCCTTAACGTGAATCTCGTCCTAGAGATTCGGATGTAGAAGCGAAGAGCTGTGGGTACTCAGCAGATCTTCTTCCCGCTCCCAAGTCGCTTCATCTGCTGAATGCCGGCTCCACTGCACCTTGCAATCCGAATGGTCTTGTTCCTCAGCACTCTTTCTGACACCTCCAAGATCTTGATCGGATACTCCTCGTACGTGAGGTCTTCCTGAACATTCAACTCCTCAATCGGGATCTGCTCTTCTAGCACCCGCAAGCATTTCTTCAACTGGGACACATGGAACACATCGTGTACACCGGCCAGTCTCTCAGGTAGATCTAGCCGATATGCCACTTCGCCCATCCGTTCCTCTATCCTGAATCCGATGTAACGAGGCGCCAACTTGCCTTTGACATTGAACCGCTTTACACCTCTCATGGGTGACACCTTGAGGTACACAAAGTCATCAACTCTGAAGCTGAGGTCCCTCCGTCTGACATCGGCGTAACTCTTCTGTCTGGACTGGGCCACCTTCAGGTTCTCTCTGATCACCTGCACCTGCCGCTCTGCATCTCTGAGTATCTCCGGACCAAAGACCTGACTCTCTCCAGTCTGATTCCAGAACAATGGGGTCCTGCACTTCCTGCCATACAATGCCTCGAACGGTGCCATCTGCAGACTCTTCTGGTAGCTGTTATTGTAGGAGAACTCTGCATATGGCAAACTCTTATCGCAGCTGACACCATACTGCAATGCACAAGCTCTCAACATATCCTCCAGTATCTGATTTGTCCACTCTGTCTGACCATCTGTCTGGGGGTGATAAGCTGAGCTGAAGTGCAACTTCGTGTCCATGGACTCATGTAGCTTCCGCCAGAAGTGCGAAGTGAACTGAGTACCACGATCTGACACAATCTTCTTTGGCACTCCGTGTAAGCACACAATCCGCTCCATGTACAACTCTGCTAGTCTGGCGCCTGTGTAGGTGGTCTTCACTGGCAGAAAGTGGGCCACCTTGGTCAGACGATCAACAATCACCCAAATGGAGTCGAATCCTCTCTGTGTGTGGGGCAATCCAGTGATGAAGTCCATGCCAACTTTGTCACACCTGGATTTACACGAAACCCGAATGCGGCCATATGTGTGCCCAGGAAGTCCACAGACACATATAGCGAACAAATATGGTAATAAATTCAGAGTACAAATGCTTTATTCTCCACATAAAGTAACGATACATCAGAGTGCTGTAAAAATGAATACATGGACAGCGGAAGACTAGTAAATCTCTCTAAGTGTAGCCGCATATCCCACAGGGACTCTGACTGGGAGAACGCCAGCTCAGAAGTAAGGTAAATCTTCAGGGAACTCCACCTCGTAGTTAGCCTGACTCCAATCTGTTACCCTTCCGGGATTTTGCCCAAAAATGATAAATGTAGCAAGTGTAAGCAACAGAGTTACTTAGCAAGTATAGCACGGGTTATGAAGGCTCAAAAAGGCTAGACACTGGCTTAACTGCATTATATCTGGTCATCCAGCTCATACCCAAGATCAAATCAAAACCGAGGGTCTCCAGAACTATCGGACCTGCCTTGAATAAACTCCACCTCATAACCAGCCTGCCTCCAATCTGTTACCCGTCCGGGATTTTGCCCAAAAATGATAATAATAGCAAGTGTAAGTAACATAATTACTTAGCAAGTATAGCACGGGGGATGAGGCAGAAAAGGCTTGACAAGCATGCGAAGCTCCAGAATCAAATAAAACAGTGGCGGGGGTTGAATTGACGAGGAACGTACCCACGACCACATCTGTAGACGCCTCAGCTGTCTCTGCTCCGGTATGGTTGAGCTTGCCCCGAACCGGAGTCTGCGGTGCATGACCTCCTTGCTGCTGACCCTGCTGCTGCCCAACTCTCTGAGCACTGCTCTGACCGGGGACACTCTGAACTCTGCGAGGACAAGCATTGGCATAGTGCCCAGGCTCGTCACAGTGGAAGCACCTCTGTCCTGTCATAGCTGGACTGACTGGACCCGGACGCTGAACTGGTCTGGGTGGCACCTGGCTGCGCTGAGCTGGACCCATCTGCGGCGGACCCTGGGGACGCTGCTGCTGTGGCGCCCGAGGAAACTGAGGACGCTGCTGCTGGTACTGGCCACGACCGAGCATGCCAAACTGGCCCTGGAAGCGCTGCTGGCCTCCCACCTGCTGACTTTGCGGAGGTGTGAAGCGTGGACGACTGCTGCTGCCCACCTGCTGTCCCTGGAGCTTCCTCTTCTTGTCCTCCATATCACGGCGCTTGTGCTCCAACATCAGCGCGCCGTCCACCAGCTCGTGAAAGGTCGGGAACTTGGTGCACATGAGCTGGTACTGGAGAGCATCCTGAAGTCCGTCACGGAACCTGGCCTGCTTCTTCTGATCAGTGGCCACGTCCTCTGGAGCGTAACGGGCCAACGAGACAAACTTGTCACGATAAGCCGTGACACGGCTCTTATGATCAGTGTAGATGTCACATCTGTGCCCAATCAAGTAGTGTCTCCAGATCTTCAGGGCATGTACAACAGCTGCCAACTCCAAGTCGTGCGTCGGGTAGTTCTGCTCATGCTTCCTCAGCTGCCGAGACGCATAAGACACGACTCTGCCCTCCTGCATAAGGACGCAACCCAGTCCTAGACGGGTCATCGCACTGGGCGATGTCCAACTGCCTCTCAACTGCCTTGAGCCAGTCATCTGCCTCAAGAGGGTCGCTGGCCATGCTGAAGGTCGGCGGGCGTCCCTTCAGAAACTCGCCCCTCTTGTATCTGGGCGGAGCAGCTACCTGTGGATGATGCTGGTTCTGCTGGATCAGTCTCATGGTCTCTGCCATCTGCTGCATCATCTGAACTTGAGCATACATCAGCTGCTCAATAGTGGGGATCTGACGGTTCGGGTCGATGTTCGGGGGCGGGTTCTGGCGCGGAGGCTGTCCTCCCGCATTGCCCTCGGGGTGAGCCATCTATAATCACAAAGGTTAGATATCAGAGGATTAGTACGAGAAAAATATATACCCCCCTGCTATCGAAACAATAAAGTCCTTATGCCTTATACCTATAACTAGATGGTAGCAGACAGGTGTCTGCGCCCATCACAATCATTACAAAAATCCAAATCAAACATATGCATAATAACAATAAGTACAAGCATTTAAAGACATAAACGAACACAAGACTCGACTGTGTAAATTTGATAAAACTTAAAAAGAAAGTTGACGTGAAACAAAATTAAAACAACCTAAGATGGAGGAAGAGGTAGAAGAAAGATGAGGAGAGAGCGCGTGCTATCTCCATGCTTTATTGATGAGAGAAGTTGGTGGGCCTTGGATGCTTTGAGCAATGTGCTACTAGAAAAACATTGGAGATGTAGTCTTTTTGCTACATCTTATAGGTAGTGCACCTAGCCCAACCTTTAGAGGCGGCCTAAGGCCGGGTTGGAGCTTAAGGCTAAACAACAAAGTATTGTGAATCTTCTGGTAAGGCTTTATAGTTTTGTGCCTTTTGTACGGTCCTAGGCATAGCTACGAAGCGCAATAAACAAACAATGCGGTCACAGAGCAAGAACAAGAGAGAATACGATCACAGTTCAAGGATACATATATCACTCTTTGATAAATATTTTTATAATAATAAGAGGTCAAAGTTGTATTTTGGAGACCGTGTCGCTGTCCTAAACGTCAGTTTTTTCAGAATGGAGGGATATAGGTCAGGTTATGCATGTATATGCATAAACCTGATGCACGTAGGAAGCAAGATTAGTTTAATTGGAAAACGTAGCTGGTTTTTGGTTGGCCAGTGCCATATATACGAGCACGTATAGAAGGACTACGAGCTCGCGGAAATAAAGTGGCAGCCAATTATGTTTGATTTGGGGTCTATGCCGTATGTTTGTTTGATAAGTACACGCATGCAAGAGCACGGAGACTAGATACGATCGAGTCGATAACACGTAGGTCTAGCAATAGGATTTTGTAAAGAAATAGAGAAGAAGAGAAAATGCTAAACTATTGTGGCCTCGTCAATCTTTATGTTCTTGATGTGTTTCTCATGTTTCACATGACTACAGTAGCCAAAAGTAGTTCTGTCATTTAAAATGAATGGATGGCTGTTAGGATCCATTATATTTATGCTGACCTAAAACGAGCGTATCTAATTTAATTCCAGAAAGAAGGAAGATTGGCATATATTCAAGGATGCAGAAACTTTTTGTGAAGCTTGCACGTGTCACACCCGGATTTACACGAAACCCGAATGTGGCCATATGTGTGCCCAGGAAGTCCACAGACACATATAGCAAACAAATTTGGTAATAAATTCAGAGTACAAGTGCTTTATTCTCAACATAAAGTAACGATACATCAGAGTGCTTTAAAAATGAATACATGGATAGCGGAAGACTAATAAATCTCTCTAAGTGTAGCCGCATATCCCGCAGGGACTCTGACTGGGAGAACGCCAGCTCAGAAGTAAGGTAAATCTTTAGGGAACTCCATCTCGTAGTTAGCCTGACTCCAATCTGTTACCCGTCCGGGATTTTGCCCAAAAATGATAAATATAGCAGGTGTAAGCAACATAGTTACTTAGCAAGTATAGCACGGGTTATGAAGGCTCAAAAAGGCTAGACACTGGCTTAACTGCATTAGCACTTTTAGTTGGTTCGTTTTAATCATAATTACTACTTTAGGTGAATCCCAGTTGCATCCCATGTTAATTAATGTAAGTCATCATTAAGCAGTAATAAAGATCATATTCTAATCATAAAAGGATCCAGGCCGCTCGTGACCCTGAGCCAGGCTATCATGATAGATCGTACACTCTGCAGAGGTTTCGCCCTTTTCCCACCAGTCGCGTAAAAGTTCAGAAGAACTTTGCACCCAACCACGCACATCAACACTTCCGAGGTGTGATTGCATGGGGACGCTACGAGGCTTTCACCAGACACCCTAACAAGTCAGTAGCCGCTGGAGTACTATACGGTGGTGAAAACTTAGGCACCGAGATGGGCCTAACAACTTTTCTAGAGCTCCAAACAAAGTGATTCATCCACGCACCGGCAAATCATGCCAACAAGAAAGTAAATGGTGCAACGTGCGGAGCTCCCGCACTCACGGGGGCTCCCAACACGGGACTGGGTCTAACGGGACCTAGCCGACGGGGCTACCGTCCTCGGTGGAATCCGAAATCACCCCGTGCCTTGCCTCCTACAACGCCGTAGGCCACTCGGTAACCACTGCCAAGCTAGAGACGTACAAGCTACTCAACCAAGACCAGAGCCCATTTAGTTCCGGCGGCGGCGACAGGCTCCCAGGTTGCCGCTTTTACGAACCAGTCCTTAGGGAGAGACACTAGGGCCAGGCAAAACACACAAGCACCAGCTCCTTGATCCAAGTTGCTAAAAAGCAAGTTTTATTCATTAATGTTGAAGTGGACCATTAAGTCAATATTAACAATTAAATAGAGGTGACAGTACTTGCGCCTAGCAAAAGTGCTACCCAAATGCATAAACCCATAGGAGTACAAGGACAGGGAAAGTAAATGCTAGGTACAACCTTAAAGGATAACAGTATTAAATGCATGCGTATGTAAAGTACATTGAATTAAAGGTGGGATAGGTAGCAAGGATTGTCCGTGCTATAACTTGCCTTCCTCGGAGTACGGCTGTAGCTGCGAGTCCTGCTCCGGCACATCCTCAACGTACTCGAAGTCCAAAGCTAAGGGCTCGCCGACTGGACACGATCATCACGCAAGCATCCAAAGCAATCATTACATGCAAACATATTAATTCTATTAGAACAGTACACCAAACAGTAAAAACAGTACAAAAACAGGAGCTAGAAATAATCTACGCTTCGCTACGAACACATGAGCGCGAAAATCACACTAATCGGAGCTAAAACGCAAAAGTTATAGCAAATCTAAGTTCCAGGGACTTGCTGGCAAGTTTCTGGAACTTTCAGGGGCCTATTAGTGAAAAACCGAGGACCTAAACATAAATACCAAAATTACCAGGGGGCTGGCGCGCAAAACTACGCGTACTGGACCGCGGGTTCAATTTTTAAAAAGACCAGGGGCTTAAACGAATAAAACAGGACTTATTTGCAATTATTTTTGAATTAAAATGGACTGCGGGTTGATTTTGAAAAAAGACAGGGGTTCTTTAGCAAAAATGCCCGCGCTGACCGGTACGCGCCGGGTTTGACTCGGGCGCTGGCGAATCTGGGCCGTTGGATGGTGATCCAGTGGCTGGGAAGGTTGGGTCGTCGGCGGGGAGTGAAGCGCGGCGGCGCCGCCGGCTCTCACGGCGAGAGTTCGCCGGAGCAAGCTTGAAGTTGAGCTATGGGCTACGGATTAGGACGTGGCTGGGTGCTACGGGACCGGGAGAGCATGGCGAACTCGGCTAGGGGGTTCTCGACGACGATTGAGCGACCCAAGCGGCCAGCGACGGCAGACAGCGGCGGGGCACTCCGGCGAGCACAGGGGGAACGGGTTGCGGGGCATGGGAGCGAGCGAGAAGGGGTTGGGAAGGGTCCTCACCAGCGTGTGAAGCTTCTACGGGCTTGTGGAGGTCGGAGCGGCGGTGAGGGGTGCGGACGACGAGGCGGGGCGGCTCCGGCGGTACTGTGTAACGACGGCGAGCAATTTAGCCAGAGAATAACGCGAAGACAAGGTCGGGGACGACTTGGTTAGCTTCTTTACCTCCTCAGGAAGCTCCGAGGTAAGTCCTCGTCGAGGCTTTGGCGCCGGCGTCGGAGATCGACGGCGACCGAAGCCCGGGGCGGCGGCTAATGGCGGCGGCGGAGGGAGTGCGGTTGCGCAGAGGGCTTGGGAGCTCGGGGCGAGGTTCAGGGCTGCGGAGGGAAGCTTATACAGGGGCTCGGGGGCCCAGGGAACCGAGGTGGGGGTCGCCATGGATGGAAAGTCCGGCGGCGGCGGAAATCCCTTTCCATGCCGAGGAAAGCTTCCCAAATGGAGAGCGCGGCGGAAAAGGAAAAGGAGGGGCGGGGGAAACTTCCGCGAAGGTGCGCTGGGGTCTGGCTGGAAAGGAAGGAGCCGGCGGAAGCAATCCAGCTGGCCTCTAATGTTCTGCCTTGACTCGCTGACATGTGTCGCACAATGCCACGTGAGTCGCCACATCATGTTTCAGTCCATACCACCAGAATCTCTCCTTGATGTCCTGATACATCTTAGTGCTTCCTGGGTGGATCGAATAGGCTGAGTCATGTTCCTCTCTCAGAATCATCTCCCTGATCTGCGCTATGTCAGGCACACATATCCTTTTCCCATGCCATAGAGTTCCCTGATCATCAACTCGGAATCCAGGGGCCTTTCCCAGTGCAACATTCCCCACAATCTCTCTGATCTTCTCATCCTGCAGCTGACCTCTCCGGATCTCCTGCTCGAGTGTGGGCTCTACTGCCATCTCCGTGATGCTGGTAACGAATCCCAGACTCATCTTCTCAAACTCTCGGCTGAGTTCTTCAGGCAAACAGTGACCGGTGATCCTGTTCACATAACTCCTCCTGCTCAGAGCATCTGCCACCAAGTTGGCCTTCCCTGGATGGTAATGGATCTCCAGATCATAATCCTTGATCAGCTCTAACCATCTGCGCTGTCTCATGTTCAGATCTGACTGAGTGAAGACATACTTGAGGCTCTTATGATCAGTGTAGATGTCACACTTGTGCCCAATCAAGTAATGTCTCCAGATCTTCAGGGCATGTACTACAGCTGCCAACTCCAAGTCGTGCGTTGGATAGTTCTGCTCATGCTTCCTCAGCTGCCTGGACGCATACGACTCGACTCTGCCCTCCTGCATAAGGACGCAACCCAGTCCCAGACGAGATGCATCGCAGTAGATGGAGAAACTCTTAGCCAAATCTGGCAATACCAGCACTGGGGCTTTAGTCAACCTCTTCTTCAACTCTTCGAAGCTGACCTGGCATGCCTCTGTCCACACAAACGGGGCATTCTTCTCTAGCAAAGCAGTCAGCGGCTTAGCGATCTTGGAGAATCCTTCCATGAACCGTCTGTAATAACCGGCCATCCCAAGGAAACTCCTGATCTCGCTCATATCCCGTGGCGGATTCCAACTCAACACATCACTGACTTTCTTCGGATCAACTGCCACTCCTCCATTAGACAACACGTGTCCCAGAAATGCTTCTTCCTTCAGCCAGAACTCACACTTCCTCAGCTTGGCATACAACTGATGTTCCCGAAGTCTCTGCAGCACCAATCTCAGATGTTCTTCATGTTCTTCTTCAGTCTTGGAAAAGATCAGGATATCATCAATGAATACCACCACAAACTTATCCAGATAATCCATGAACACGCTGTTCATCAGGTACATGAAGTATGCAGGAGCGTTGGTCAATCCAAAAGACATGACCAAGAACTCGTACAACCCGTACCGAGTAGTGAAAGCGGTCTTGGGAACATTCGATGGTCACTTCCGAGGTGTGACTGCATGAAGATCAATCTTGGAGAACACACAAGCTCCCCTCAACTGATCGAACAGATCATCAATCCTCGGCAGCGGGTACTTGTTCTTGATGGTCACTTCATTGAGGGCTCGATAGTCTACACACAACCTCTGAGTACCATCCTTCTTGTCGACGAACAATACCGGTGCTCCCCATGGCGAAGCACTCGGACGAATGTACCCCTTGGCCAACAATTCGTCCAACTCCTTCTTGAGCTGCTCCAGCTCCTTCGCTCCCATCCTATACGGCCTCTTGGCTATAGGTGCAGTGCCAGGTTTTAGTTCAATAACGAATTCAACATCTCGTTCCGGAGGCATACCTGGCAACTCGTCAGGGAACACATCCGGGAACTGGCTCACCACCCTGATGTCTTCGGTTGTCATCCCTTCAGCTTGATTAACTTGGCCTTGCTCTGAGGCACTGGCTGCCTGGTACTCCACCTTGTCACCGGACTCTGCTGTTAGCTGGATGGTCCTCGTAGCACACCGGATCACTGCATCATATTTGGTCATCCAACTCATACCCAGGATCAGATCAAATCCAAAATCCAAGGGTCTCCAGTACTATCGGACCCGCCTTGAACTCTACCCCCCTTATTATGATGGGGACATGGGGGCATCGTAGAGTAGCCCGCTGTTCACCTCCTGGTGAGCTTACTAGCATAGTGTTCTTCATGGGTTTCAGAGCTAGTAAATTCTTCTTCACAAAAGCAGCAGAAATGAAAGCATGCGAAGCTCTGGAATCAAATAAAACAGTGGCGGGGGTCGAATTGACGAGGAACGTACCCACAACGACATCAGTAGATGCCTCAGCTGTCTCTGCTCCGGTATGGTTGAGCTTGCCCCGAACCGGAATCTGCGGTGCACGACCTCCCTGCTGCTGACTCTGCGGCTGCCCAACTCTCTGAGTGCTGCCCTGCTGGTTCTGTCCGGCGGCGTTCTGGGTCTTCTTGGGGCAGAGGTTGGCGAAGTGTCCCTGCTCGCCACAGTGATAGCACACTCTCGGACCTACTGGCATAGTGTTGACTGGACTGATGCGCTGAGCTGGACTGGGCTGCACCTGGCTGCGCTGAGCTGGACCCATCTGTGGCTGACCCTGAGGACGCTGCTGTTGTGGCGCCCGAGGAAAATGAGGACGCTGCTGCTGGTACTGGCCACGACTGAGCATGCCAGACTGGCCCTAGAAGCGTTGCTGGCCTCCCACCTGCTGACTCTGGGGAGGTGTGAAGCATGGACGACTGCTGCTGCCCACCTGTTGACCCTGGAGCTTCCTCTTCTTGTCCTCCATCTCACGGCGCTTGTGCTCCAACATCAGAGCGCCGTCCACCAGCTCGTGAAAGGTCGGGAACTTGATGCACATGAGATGGTACTGGAGAGCATCCTGCAGTCCGTCACGGAACCTGGCCTGCTTCTTCTGATCAGTTTAGTGCTGCCTGGGTGGATCGAATAAGCTGAGTCATGTGCCTCTCTCAGAATCATCTCTCTGATCTGCGCTATATCTGGCACACATATCCTCTTCCCATGCCATAGAGTCCCCTGATCATCAACTCGGAAACCAGGGGCCTTTCCCAATGCAACATTCCCCACAATCTCTCGGATCTTCTCATCCTGCAGCTGACCTCTCCGGATCTCCTGCTCGAGTGTGGGCTCCACTGCCATCTCAGTGATGCTGGTGACGAATCCCAGACTCATCCTCTCAAACTCTCGGCTGAGCTCCTCAGGCAAACGGTGTCCAGTGATCCTGTTCACATAACTCCTACTGCTCAGAGCATCTGCCACCAAGTTGGCCTTCCCAGGGTGATAATGAATCTCCAGATCATAATCCTTGATCAGCTCTAACCATCTGCGCTGTCTCATGTTCAGATCTGACTGAGTGAAGACATACTTGAGGCTCTTATGATCAGTGTAGATGTCACATCTGTGCCCAATCAAGTAGTGTCTCCAGATCTTCAGGGCATGTACAACAGCTGCCAACTCCAAGTCGTGCGTCGGGTAGTTCTGCTCATGCTTCCTCAGCTGCCTGGACGCATACGACACGACTCTGCCCTCCTGCATAAGGACGCAACCCAGTCCTAGACGGGATGCATCGCAGTAGATGGAGAAACTCTTAGCCAAATCTGGCAATACCAGCACTGGGGCTGTAGTCAACCTCTTCTTCAACTCTTCGAAGCTGACCTGGCATGCCTCTGTCCACACAAACGGGGCATTCTTCTCTAGCAAAGCAGTCAGCGGCTTAGCGATCCTGGAGAATCCTTCAATGAACCGTCTGTAATAACCGGCCATCCCAAGGAAACTCCTGATCTCGCTCACATCCCGTGGCGGATTCCAGCTCAACACATCGCTGACTTTCTTCGGATCAACTGCCACTCCTCCATTGGACAACACGTGTCCCAGAAAGGCCACTTCCTTCAGCCAGAACTCACACTTGCTCAGCTTGGCGTACAACTGATGCTCCCGGAGTCTCTGCAGTACCAACCTCAGATGTTCTTCATGTTCTTCCTCATTCTTGGAGAAAACCAGAATGTCATCAATGAATACCACCACGAACTTGTCCAGATAGTCCATGAACACGCTGTTCATCAAGTACATGAAGTATGCAGGAGCATTGGTCAATCCAAAAGACATGACCAAGAACTCATACAACCCATACCGAGTGGTGAAAGCGGTCTTAGGCACATCTGACGGACGGATCCTCATCTGATAGTAACCCGAGCGAAGATCGATCTTGGAGAACACACAAGCTCCTCTCAGCTGATCGAACAGATCATCAATCCTCGGCAGCGGGTACTTGTTCTTGATGGTCACTTCATTGAGGGCTCGATAGTCTACACACAACCTCTGAGTACCATCCTTCTTGTCGACGAACAATACCGGTGCTCCCCATGGCGAAGCACTCGGACGAATGTACCCCTTGGCCAACAATTCGTCCAACTCCTTCTTGAGCTGCTCCAGCTCCTTCGCTCCCATCCTATACGGCCTCTTGGCTATAGGTGCAGTGCCAGGTTTTAGTTCAATAATGAATTCAACATCTCGTTCTGGAGGCATACCTGGCAACTCGTCAGGGAACACATCCGGGAACTGGCTCACCACCCTGATATCTTCAATCAATGTCCCTTCAGCTTGATTTGCTTGGCCTTGCTCTGAGGAACTGGCTGCCTGATACTCCACCTTGTCACCGGACTCTGCTGTCAGCTGGATGGTCCTCGTAGCACACCTGATCACTGCATCATATCTGGTCATCCAGCTCATACCCAAGATCAGATCAAATCCAAGGGTCTCCAGCACTACTGGGCTCGCCTTGAACCCTACCCCCCTTATTATGATGGGGACATGGGGGCACCGTAGGGTGGCCCGCTGCTCACCCCCTGGCGAGCTCACTATCATGGCGCTCATCATAGGCTTTAATGCTAGCATATT
This sequence comes from Echinochloa crus-galli, assembly GCA_900205405.1. Lineage (NCBI taxonomy): Eukaryota > Viridiplantae > Streptophyta > Magnoliopsida > Poales > Poaceae > Echinochloa > Echinochloa crus-galli. The sequence continues at coordinate 146,418 of OAMR01000155.1, forward strand.
CTTCTTTACAAAAGCAGCAGAAATGAAAGCATGCGAAGCTCCAGAATCGAATAGAATAGTGGCAGGGGTCGAATTAACAAGAAACGTACCCACAACAACATCAGTAGCTGCCTCTGCTGTCTCTGCGCTGGTGTGGTTGACCTTGCCTCGAATAGGGACCTGTGGAGCCTGACCTCCCTGAGCCTGCTGCTGTCCGGCTGGTGGCTGAGCCCTCAAAAAGGCTAGACACTGGCTTAACTGCATTAGCACTTTTAGTTGGTTTGTTTTAACTTTATCCAAGTTACTACAATTGAATGAGAACCCAGTTGTAACCCATTTAATAAGTGTAAGTGACATTAAACAGGAATAAATACCATATTCTAATCAAAAAGGATCCAGGCCGCTCGTGACCCTGAGCAAGGCTATCATGATAGATCGTACACTCTGCAGAGGTTTCGCCCTTTACCCACCAGTCGCGTAAAAGTTCAAAGGAACTTTGCACCCAACCACGCACATCAACACTTCCGAGGTGTGACTGCATAGGGACGCTACGAGGCTTTCACAAGACACCCTAACAAGACAGTAGCCGCTGGAGTACTACAAAGTGGTGAGAACCTAGGCACCGAGATTGACTGACCCTCAGGGCGCAACGTGAGGGGGTCAATGGCATCCACGCACCGGCAAATCATGCCAACAAGAAAGTAAATGGTGCAACGTGCGGAGCTCCCGCACTCACGGGGGCTCCCAACACGGGACTGGGTCTAACGGGACCTAGCCGACGGGGCTACCGTCCTCGGTGGAATCGGAGAACACCCAGCACCGTACCTCCCACAACGCCGTTGGCCCCTCGGTAACCACTATCAAGCTAGAGCCGTACAAGCTACTTGACCAAGACCAGAGCCATTATAGTTCCAGCGGTGGCGACAGGTTCCTGGGTTGCCGCTTTAAGAACCAGTCCTTACGGAGAGACACTAGGGCCAAGCAAAGGTGACAGTAGCTGCGCCTAGCAAAATACTACCCATATGCAAAAACCCATAGGAATACAAGGACAAGGAAAATAAATGCTAGGTACAACCCTGTCTCTTATACACATCTAGATGTGTATAAGAGACAGCTCTAAG
>OAMR01000155.1:149518-159889 GCA_900205405.1 Echinochloa crus-galli
TCCGACTGGACTCGATCATCACGCACGCAAGAGGGTCGCTGGCCTTGCTGAAGGTCGGCGGGCGTCCCTTCAGAAACTCGCCCCTCTTGTCTCTGGGCGGAGCAACTGCCTGTGGATGATGCTGGTTCTGCTGAAACATCCTCATGGTCTCTGCCATCTGCTGCATCATCTGAACTTGAGCATACATCAGCTGCTCAATGGTGGGGATCTGACGGTTCGGATCGATGTTCGGGGGCTGGTTCGGGTACGGAGGCTGTCCGCCCGCATTGCCCCCGGGGTGAGCCATCTATAAACACAAAGGTTAGATATCAGATGATTAGTATGAGAAAAATATATAACCCCTGCTATCTAAACAATAAAGTCCTTAAGCCTTATACCTATACGGTGAGGCACGGGGAGTGGGTTCTGAGTGCAAACAGGGGTGGATTTTTGGCTATGGAGCGTCAGTGCACGGAGGTGAGTGATCCTGAGGTGATCTAGACTTGAATGGTGCAGTGAAGCGGCCGGACGACGACGGCCGGCGGTCGGCCGACGACGGCGGACGCGAGGAAACGATCTACGGTGCGCTAAAGCTCAAATTGAGGAGAGGAGGAGCTTCGTTACCCACGGGCGATGCCCCTGACGCGAGGAATCGGCCGGAGGGGTGGCGGAGCGACTGGTCGACGGCGAGCGGCGGACGTCGGCCGTCGATGCGCGTCGGGGAGGTAGCAGAACGACTCGTGGGCGAACTTGGAGTGGCTCGGCGTGCTCCTGGCAGCGCGTCGGTGCTGCTCCGTGAGTCGGCCGGGGCAGCGGGGCACCGGAGCGGCGGAGCGACGTCGGCCGGCGGGCGGGCTCGGGGAGGACGGCGGCGAGACGCAGGGCGCTCGGGTGGGACGAAATTGGAAGCTCGGGCGGGGTTAGGGGGACTCGGGTGCACCGCTGTCTAATTTAGTAGGTGCAGGGGGGGCGAGGGAGGCAATTCGGCGGCGAAAATCTCGGTGCGCCATTAGCGGTCGGGAGAAGGAAAGGAGAGGAGGGAGGAAGAAGGAAGGTGACGCAAGCGCTGGCGTCATCGACTGACAAGTGGGCCCCGAAGGTCAGTGAGAGGGAGAGAGGGGGCGCGGGAGTGGGCCGGCGGGGTTTGCTGGGCTGGAAAGGGAAGACGGGCCAGACTGGGGAGAAAAGGAAAAGGTGGAAAAGTGAACTCGGGGAAGCGTTCGGGGAGCAAGAACAGACTTCTGTCCGCGGCCTGCGCGAACTGTTGGGCCGGGCTGGAAAGAGGAAGAGCGGAGGGGGAAAAGTGGACCGAGGGAAAAGTTTAGGGAGCAAAACCGAACTATGGGCCTAACAACTATTCTAGAGCTCCAAACAAAGCGATTCAAATTTGAATTTAAATATATTTAAATTCTTGTTTGAATCACTCTCAATCGCTGAGACTCCTACACGGGACTGGGTCTAACGTGACCTAGCCAACGGGGCTACCGTCCTCGGTGGAATCAGAGATCACCGAGTTCCGGCGGTGGCGACAGGCTCCTGGGTTGCCGCTTTAAGAACCGGTCCTTAGAGGGAGACACTAGAGCAAAGCACACAACACATGCTCTAGCTCCCTAATACATGTTGCTAAAAAGCAAGTTTTAACATTAAAGTTGAAGTGGACCATTAAGTCAATATTAACAATTAAGTAAAGGTCTAATCCATGTTACTAAAAAAGCAAGTTTTATCATTAATGTTGAAGTGGACCATTAAGTCAATATTAACAATTAAGTAGAGGTGACAGTAGTTGCGCCTAGCAAAAATACTACCCATATGCATAAACGCATAGGAGTACAAGGACAGGGAAAGTAAATGCAGCAGCGGCGTGGGCACGGGAGGGAGGAATTTGAGGGAGATGGAGGAGGGAGGCTATGATTTAGATGTGGATTCAATTGTTGTAGTTGTTTGGACAAATCTCAAACCCTGGAAGATAAGTTGGGCTTCCACCTTCGGGGAGATTAATAGAATTTCCGATACTACAAGACCACCCCTATAGATGGCCATGCAGCACGTGGCCCGAAGCCGGTGACTACCGGGCCCATGTTAACACGGGCATTGCACGACCCGGTGACTACCGGGCCCATGTTAGCTCGGCACGATGGAGTAGGCACTTGCCTTCCTCGGAGTACGGCTGCTGCTGCAAGTCCTGCTCCGGCACGTCCTCAACGTACTCGAAGTCCAACGCTGCGGGCTCGCCGACTGGACACGATCATCACGCACGCATCCAAAGCAATCATTACATACAAGCAAAAGTAAAAACTATTAGAACAGTACACCAAACAGTAAAAACAGTACAAAAACAGGAGCTAGAAATAATCTACGCTTCGCTACGAACACATGAGCGTGAAAATCACACTAATCGGAGCTGAAACGGGGAGGTGGGAGGCTTATTGGATCAATATCGTGTGGTTCAGATTGAAGTTTGCATAGTTTGCACGAAGATGTTAGTCTGCACATGATACATTGCTTTTTATCATATGTATCCTATTCCGTATCACCGAATGCTCACCCCTAGCCGCAGCTTACCCTTTACATCTAAGGGTGTGTTTGGAAGAGCTCCACTCCCAAAAAAATAGCTCCAATTCACCAGTTCCACCTTTTTGCAGCTCCACTTTACCAACTCCAAAAAAATATAGAGTCAAGTTTCTGGAACTTCCAGGGGCTTATTTGTGAAAAACCGAGGACCTATACGTAAATACCGAAGTCGCCAGGGGCAGGCGCGCAAAACTACGCGTACTGGACCGCTGGTTCTATTTTTAGAAAGATCAGGGGCTTAAACGATAAAAACAGGACCTATCTGTAATTATTTTTGAACTGGAGTGGACCGCGGGTTAATTTCCCGAAAGTCCAGGGACTCTTTAGCAAAAGAGCCAGCGCTGACCGGTATTGACCGGATCAGGGCACGTGGCGGCAGTTGGATCTGAACCGGACGACTGAGATTTAAAACGCGAAGGGGTATGGCTGGATCTAATCTCGATCGTCGATCTGAGATCGGGCTTTTTTTTGCCATGTGCTACAGTATCCAAGTGCTACAGTACACTGCTACATTATTGCGTTGCTGCGTATTGCACCTATTTTTTCATAAAAAATGATATGTTGGAGAGGAAAATAGAATTGTTCCAATATTAAAGGTCGCACTATAATTGCAAAATCAGAATACATCAATAAAATTAGTTCCAAGCAAGAGAAATGGCAGTGGCCAACTCATCACGGAATACATCCATAATCGGAGCATTGGTTGCAGATGTTGACCCATCGGATGCCAAGGATGAGATGATATATTTGTTGTATCTTTCCGGTATTGTTGGTGTGAAATTGGGATCATGATCAAAACGAGCGAAGTCTTCATCCTCACCTCCATGCTCCCGAATGAAATTATGTAGGACCATGGTTGCTACAACAATCATCTTTTGCTTGTACATAGGATAGGATGGTATCTTGAAAAGAATTGGCCATTTCATTTTTAATAATCCAAATAATCCCTCAATTACATTTCGGATGGATGAGTGCACGCGATTGAATCTTTCCATTAGATTCTTAGGTTCCGTACCTCTATGCCATTCCGGCATATGGTACCTTTCACCCTTGTATGGAGTGAGGTACCCAGGACGATTAGGATATCCTGCACCCACAACATAGTACTTCCCTATACATATATAGTAAAACAAGTTAGTACACATTATTATTGTAAACAAATATGGTTTTCATGATTAACATATGGTACCTTGTGGAGGATGTGGGAAGAATGATTCGTCCACTTTGATTGCATTGTATAGAACACTTGTGTCATGCATAGCTCCCGGCTGTCCCGTAGAAACATATGTGAAGCGCATAGGGATGAAAGTGGTACGGATATTATCCGTTCGACCGACCAACCGAGAGGATCGGATACTCAAATGGTAAGATTATATCCGATTCCGAGTATTCAATATCCATAATTATCCATACCGTATTAGTATCCGGATATTCAAAGTTGGATTTCTACGATCCAAACATGGTGAATATCACTATTCGACACATCATGTAATATTCGTGTCCGAATTCGATCCGAGAATTCAATCCGAGAAAGAAAAACTATATGTATTTGTATCCGTAGTATTCGTTCGTATCCAATCCGTTTTCATCCCTAGAAGCGCATATCAAAGTCACATCCTGCTAGAACATTTTGAGTAGGTACACTAGTTTTGCCAATATATCTGACTTGATCCTCAGGTGAGTGAGAGACTCCAATATGAGTGCCATCAAGTGCACCAATGCAATCTTTGAAGTGTGGAAAAGTACGTCTATCATCTCTTATCCTCTCTTATGGGTAGTGGGAAAGTTTGGATTTTTGGGTCTAATAAAATCTCGCGCCATAGCCATCAAAGCATTCAGAACCTCATCAAATTTTCTACTAATGGTTTCTCCTGAGTGCTTGAATCTATTTTGACATCGTGAATTGGATTCATTGCCTCTACAAGTGTATAGGAATATTGCAAGCATCTCTTTTGAGTCCATATGCAGAGAAGATTCCAACCCATACCTTTGCACCAATAAATTATGTAGATCCATAAATATTTCAGTGCTCATACAAAGTTGCCTATGGCATTCACCCGGAGTGCGAGATGTCTCCATAAGCCATCCTATACCGCTAAGGGTCGAAGTCCTTAGAGGATTTTTAGCAAGGTACAGATTTGTATACTTTAGTGCAATCTCACTTGCACCCAGAATAAGATTTCAATATTCATCGCTTTCATCATTAGATTCATCACCGTCACTTTCAGTTTCCTACAAAGGATTTGGCCCCAAAAAATTAGATAAATAGCTCTAATGACACCAAAAATGATTAAATAAAATAGTTCAAATAGCACAGGATACATAGTTCAAATAACACCCAACATGATAAAATAAAATAGTTTAAATAACATAGGATACATAGTTCAAATGACACCAAACACTAAGAAAAAGACTAGTTATCATAACCATATTTGTCATTGTACTTCCTCCTAAGACAATTGAGTTTAATCTCATTGGTCGGAAGGGTCATGAACATTTTCCTTTGGTCTTTCCTCACAAACAACTCAGTGGCAATGTAATGCTCATTCATATCATAGCCTGCTCCACAATCTAGAACTGCAGTCATCACTTGTGCAACCGTAACTTCACCAAGTTTTTTTTTATGTAAAAGCAGTGGCAGACTCAGAAAACTTGGTCACTGCCTCTTGAATGACAAGTGCTATGCCTACTCTAGGTTTCTTCAATTTGTCCGGTCCACCTCGTGCTCTTTTCTTTGCTAGAACAATGGAAGGAGAAGGACCGGACTCATCCTCCTCACACTCATCACCAAAACCAGCGTCATTGTTTGTCTCATCCGCACCATCTCCATCGTCGGGAACATCATAAACATCATCTTGAGATGGAGGTATGATGGGGTTAGGACTCATAGGATTCCAATGATCGGTTTCATCATTAGTGATGTCACTGAACATAATTGTCATGCCTTCCTCATTTTGCCATGGCCTCTTCTTTCTTGCCACTTCCAGCAATATCCTGTGATGTTAAAAAAAATTAGATCAACCTTATCTAGTATAACGAAGTGAGAAATCAATGATGGGACTAGTGACAACAATCTCACCTTCTTTGTCTTCTTCCACCACTCATCATCCATAACAATCTCACCAGCTACATTCCGCCCCAGTCCAGTTTGCTTCAATACTTTTTGCCATGCCACTAAATCAGGTTTAAGTTTATCCCACTTATTCTTCAACTGCAGCTTGGTTAGGTGAATTCATGTCATTTGATAAAACCTTTTCAACACCTCCTCATAACCTACTGAGTTCAAGTGGGTGTTCGGCCTATTGCCCTTCTTAACTTGTTCGACGAATAATGAACATACGATTGAAACGTTTGTCATTCCAGTCTATTGCATCATCCTGATCATGATATTACAAATAACATTTCAAACATTGCCACCACTAGTTTGCAATTTTGTTTTCTTGAAACAATGATAATGTTGACGCTTTTTCTGGTCAACACACACGAGCGCTGGATCGCGCAAACGAAGAATCAATGAACTCGCCGCAGCTCCACCCAAACCGGTCAGACCGGTTTAGGGATACGGTCAGACCGGTTTCCCTCGGGAACTTTGGGATGAACCTAAGATCACCACCTCGGGAGGGACCCCGTCGGAGATGGCGCGCCTAGGGTTGCTCTGAGATCGGTCAGGCCACTCAGAACCTCCTTGAAAGTCGTCGAGACAAGCAAGGAAAGCAAAGGGATTGGAAAAGCTAGGGTTTGGAGATAAAAAGTAGAAAATATATTGATTGATCGATTGGATGATGACTCAACCGGCCATGGCCCTTTATATTTATAGGGTGGGGAGGTCTTGCCCCGTTAGGAATCCTTTTACAATTTGGAACCGACTAGGAGTCCTAATTCTACTCCAACTCGGAGTCAAACCGGTCAGACCGCTTTGGGAAACCGGTCAGACCGGTTCGGCTGTTGCCAGATCGGCTACAGAAAAACCGGTCTGACCGCTTCCTGGAACCGGTCTGACCGGTTTTACTCAGCCTGATGAGCAACTGCCAATTTTGGGTGCGAACATATGCCCCCCCTGTTTTCTAGTAAATTTTATGCACTAGAAAATATGCTAAGGTCGATGTCTATAAAATTTATCGGCCATTTTATCCTAAGGGCGATTCTCAACATAAATCGGCCATATCTTATCAAGCACTTTGCCAAACACTTGGATGAAACTTCTTCAAGTATCTCCCATTGAGAGCTCTAGGCAGTCGCTGTCCTTGCAAGGTTTCTACCATATAAGAATTTCCCGAACAAACCTTCACAATCTTGAAAGGACCTTCCCAACTTGGACACCACTTGCCAAACTTGTTGCTTTTCAATCCAATGGGCAAGACTGTTTTCCATACTAAATCATCCACTTGAAAGGACTTGGACTTTACTTTCTTGTTGTATGCTCTCGCCACTCGTCTCTTATCTTTTTCAATTTCTTCTAAAGCTTCCAAACGCTTGTCGGTCACTTCATCAATATTATCCATCATCAAAGCATAATATGTATCAACATCAAGATTATTTTGCTTTGCAAGTCTATATGCGCCAAGATTCACCTCTACAGGCAAAACGGCCTCTTGACCATACACAAGCTCAAATGGAGTAACTTTAGTAGCACCATGTTTAGAAATACGATGAGCCCATAAAGCTTCAGATAATACCTCATGCCATCTTTTAGGGTGATCTTCCACCTTCTTCTTAATAAGCTTTATCAGAGCTTTATCAAGGTCTTGTTGCTAGATTCAGCTTGACCATTGGCTTGAGCATAATATGGAGATGAATTGAGAAGTTTAATACCATAGGAATTAACAAATTCACGCACCTCTTTGGATATGAATGAAGTCCCTTGATCCGTAGTCAAAGTTTGTGGAATACCAAACCTATGTATAATATTTTCTCTGATAAACTCAATCACCTCTCTATGTGTCATATTCTTCAAAGTAACTGCTTCCGTCCATTTGGTAAAGTAATCAGTTGCTACAATCACAAAACAATGACCTTTTGTCGAAGAAGGATGAATTTTACCAACAAAGTCCAAACCCCATCCCCGGAAAGGCCAAGGTTTAATAATTGGATGCATCAATGCTGCTGGTACCAACTGAATATCCCCATGTTTCTAACACTCCTCGCATCCTTTGTAGTACTTAAAACAATCGGCTATCATTTTGGGCCAATAGAAACAAGCTCGCCTAAGGAGCCACTTCATCTTGGGAGCCGATTGGTGAGTACCACAAATTCCTTCATGAACCTCTGCCATAGCTATCCTAGCTTGGTCAGGACCCAAACATTTTAAAAGCAAATCATCAATAGTCCGACGATATAACTCATCACCGTCCAAAACGAACTTGAGAGCCCATCGTCGAATTTTTCTGTCAACTGTACTGCTAGGATTTCGTAAATAATCAATCAGAGACCTTCTCCAATCATCTACTTCGTTTTTATCGCAAATAACAACCGAAGTAGCATCTTCACTAGACAACCGGTCAGACCGGTTCTCTAAAGCGGTCAGACCGGTCGAACCGGTCAGACCGGTCTGAGGAAGCGGTGTGACCGGTTCCTCCAGAACAGAACACTCGGCTTCTGAAAACATCGGTTTTCGTTCTTGAAAATTTCTTTTCTGAACATCATAATCAGATGCCTGTTGAGCCAGAGCATTTGCCTTTGGATTTCTTTCTCGTGGTACATGACGAATTACAAATTCATCTAAACAAGATATAATATCGAGACATCTATCAAGATATGCATTCAAAAAACCATCTAAGCATTGGCATACCTTAGAAACTTGTTGTACCACCAGTAAAGAATCACCATAGGCTTCCACATGCTTCACCCCCATGTCATGCAAAATCTCCAATCCGAATAAAAGAGCCTCGTACTCGACTTGGTTATTAGTACATTTGTGATCCAACCGGTTAAGTGCTTCGAAAACAACCCCATGTGGAGAAGTAATAACAATTCCAATACCACAACCACTTTTGCAAACCGATCCATCAAAATGCAATTTCCATGGAGTAAAAGTAACATAACCGACATTCAAATCAAGGTGCTTATCTACTCTATGTCCAACAATAAAGTCGGCCACTATTTGACCTTTCATTGAAGTTAATGGCTCACAATGCAAATCATATTCAACTAAAGCGTAAGCCCATTTGCCGACTCTACCACTTAAAATTGGTTTGTGCAACATGTATTTAATTATGTCGGTTTGACATGCTACTACACAAGTACTTGGTAAAAGATAATGCCTCAACTTGGTACAAGTATGATATAATGATAAGCATAACTTTTCAATAAATGTGTACCTTGTTTCAGCGTCCAATAATCTTCTACTCTCATATGCAACCACATGTTCCTTCCCTTCGGTTTCTTGAGTTAAAACACCTCCAATGACATTTTCTTCCGCCGCTACATACAACTTGAATGTAACTCCACTCTTAGGCGCTTGAAGGACAGGTGGTGAAGACAAATATCGCTTGATCTCATCAAATGCTTCTTGTTGTTTTGCCCCCCAAGTGAAATCAATGTCATTCTTCAACCGAAGTAAAGGAGTAAAGGCATTCACCTTCCCGGACAAGTTACAAATGAACCTTCTCAAGTAATTTACTTTGTCCAAGAACCTTTGCAAATCTTTCTTGCAAGTAGGAGCCTTTACATTGTTAATAGCTTCAATCTTCTTAGGATCTATCTCTATGCCTTTTTCATGTACAACGAATCCCAAAAACTTTCCAGCCGATACACCAAAAGCACATTTGAGCGGATTCATCTTTAACTTATACCGACGCATTCTCTCAAATGCAAGTCTTAAATCAGCTAAATGAGAGTCTACTCCAGCCGATTTGACAACAATATCATCGATATAAACTTCTACTATAATGCCAAGTAAATCATGAAAAATTAAATTCATAGCTCTTTGATACGTGGCACCAGCATTCTTCAAACCAAAAGTCATCACTACCCACTCAAATAGACCAACAAAACCCGGACATAAAAAGGCCGTTTTGTATATATCCTCTTCGGCCATGAATATTTGATTATAACCAGCATTACCATCAAGAAAACTAAGAATTCTATGTCCAGATGCAGCATTAACAAGAAAATCGGCTATAGGCATAGGATATTCAACTTTAGGAGTAGCTTTATTAAGATCTCTAAAATCAATGCAAACACGAAGCTTTTTTGTTCCTTTCTTTTCAACAGGCACAATATTAGAGATCCAATTAGCATACCGACAAGGACTAATGAATTTAGCATCTAGCAACCGATTGATTTCTTCTTTCACTCGGTCATAAATATCAGGATTAAAGTTTCTGTGAGACTGTTTAAAAGGCCTAAAACCAGGTTTAATAGGTAAACGATGTTCTACTAAATCACGGCTTAAACCAGGCATTTCATTATAACTCCATGCAAAACAATCAATATACTCCTTTAATAATTCCTTTAATAACTTTATTAACTCGGATTTAAACAAAGGATCAAGATTCTTGTTTACAAATGTCGGCCTAGGTATAGTACCATCACCAATATCTACCTCTTCTAGAGGATCAGCCGACGTAAACCCTTGTCCCAACTTGCTTAAATCATCAAAATCTTCGATGGCTTCACACATATCGTTCTTATGCGCCCGATAGTGCTCACGTCTCTGCTGTAACCACTCTAGATTTGGATCTATCAAATCATAAGAGATGGTATGGCCAGATCTCCGATCGGCCTCATAATAGCAGTAGACAAAGCCATCTTTAGGCAACCAATGATCTCGCAATCAGATAAATCTAAACCAGATAAACACTTAAGATTCTCATGATCATC
>OAMR01000155.1:160342-215236 GCA_900205405.1 Echinochloa crus-galli
AGATTTGGATCCATCAAATCATAAGAGATGGTATAGCCAGATCTCCGATCGGCCTCATAACAGCTGTAGCAAAGCCATCTTTATTGCAACCAATGATCTCACAATTAGATAAATCTAAACCAGATAAACATTTAAGGTTCTCATGATCATTCATAGTAGAACTATCGGCCACTGCAACACAAGCCGATGTATCTCCATGAACGACCTCTACTTTATCATCTATCCATTGAATTAAAAATTGATGTAAAGTAGAAGGCACACATTGGTTTGCATGAATCCAATCACGACCAAGGATTAAACTGTAGTTACCTTGTGTCTCAGTGACGAAGAATGCAGTAGCCAAAGTCTTGCTTCCAATGGTGAGCTCCATAGAAACAACTCCTTTGGCGCCCATAGGTTCACCTCCTCCAACGCCGCTGATGGTCATGTTGGTCTTGATCAACTCATCATCTGAACCTCCCAACTTCTTGAATAGAGAATACGGCATCAAGTTAACTATCGCCCCTCCATCCATTAGCATGCGAGAGATGGGCTTCCCATTGATATGACCCTTCATGTACAAAGCCTTCAGATGACTTTCAGTAGCCTTAGGCTTCTGGAAAATAGCTTCCTTTGGCCCGAAATCAAGATGAGCAACGTGTTCTTCTGATAAAACATAACCATCCATAGACATATGAATGACATTGAGCTCAAAATTTGTACGTTCAGGAGAAGAACCATAATCAACAAGCTCTTCATCGTCCTCTGAAGCGGATATCGATGATAACTTGCCATCACAAGTCATGGGAGTGGAAGAAGAAAAACCGGGCAGTGCCTCGGGCAAAGCGGTCTGACCGCTTTCAGCAACCGGTCTGACCGGTTCAACCGGTCTGACCGCTTCCTGAACCGGTTCTGTCTGGGAGCTGGTCTTGGCTCTCCACTCTTTTCCTTGTGAAATCCTGGGCCTGTACTTGTTGAATGCATCGTCCCTCTGTTTTTCCAGCTCCTTCTCTTTCATCTCCTGAAACCTCAAGCGCTGAAGTTTCCTCCTTTGAGTGCGAGATAAGCTGGGAGGACACCATCTTGGCAAGAAGTACTTGGAATTACTCCCACTAGCCTCATGATTATTATCAGAAACAGATCCCTTCTGAATAGGTGTCTCAACCTTATTGTCTATGACAATTGGTCCTTTGCCACCGTCTCCAAGGGGAACGTTTATCAACCCAATCTGAATAACATCTTGATTTGTAGTCCTCTCTGGGTCAACATCCATCGTATGCACCTCCTCACGCTGTTTTGGCTTGTACACTTGCTTCATAGGAGGTGTTGCCGATTTCCTAGGGAAACCGGTCTGACCGGTTTGTGAAACCGGTCTGACCGGTTTGTGAAACCGGTCTGACCGGTTGGGTCTGGTGACCCTGACCAGATTGGCAAGGTGCCAAACGGTCCTGTCTAGGCCTCGATATTCTGTCCAATGTTGGCCTTCGTGGTCCACCCCATCCATATTGGAAAGATTGCTGATATGGCACCCACATCACTCCATTATCATCATAGACTGGACGAGGTGAATATGAATTTGAAGCCTCCCATTGTGGAATAAAACTCCTCTTTGGTTGAGAACATTCTTCCTGATATGGAGAGACTCTCATTCTCTTTTTTATTGGCCGATCACTTGTAACGGCCTTTTGCTTGGAGTACTTGTCAAATAGCATGTCAAAGGTGACCTTTAGCTTAATAGTACTCCCCTGATTCTTTGTAACATTGAGTTTCCAGTTCCCAATCTCCGGACGGCTTGGTTTGATCATCCTTGGACGACTCTGAGGAAAACCGGTCTAACCGCTTTCCCCAACTGGTCTGACCGGTTTGTCCTTTTCAGGCTCAAACGGTCTCTGTTCGGTGGGAACGGTCGACTCTTGCCCCCCATGTTTAGAGGCCCTCACAGTAACTTTGAATGTCTCCCTGCCATCTGGAGTTTTCTCACATGCAACTTCTCGAACCAGTTCCTTCCCCCTCAAATCAGATTTGGCTTCACCAATCACAACATTCTTCCCTTTGGTTGCTTCGGCTTGGTGTGGCCGAACCAAGACCTTAGGCTGCTGTAAATCCATGGTATTGACAGGGAAAGGAGCTTTGTCCACTTGCATTTCATGGAATGTCAAACGACCTTCATTTATGGCCGATTGAACCTGTCGACGAAACACATTGCAATCATTAGTGGCATGGGAATAAGTATTATGAAATTTGCAATATGCACGCCTTTTCAACTCTTCAAGTGGAGGCAATTTATGAGACAATTTAATATTTCCAGATTTTAGCAATTCATCAAAGATACGATCGCACTTGGAAACATCAAATGTAAATTTAACTTCTTCTTGCCGACCCTTGCTAACCGGCTTAAGTGATGTACAAGAATAAGTCTTTTCTTTAGAAGGTCATACAAATTCAGCAGTAAGTACTTCTTTGTCACTATCACTCGAATCATCAGACTCATACTCAATCATATGGACGTTAGAACGACGTGATCTAGAAGTATCTCTTTCTTTTTCTTTATTCATTCAGTTTTCAACAACTAAAGCTCTAATTTGAACTTGTGCAACCGAAAGAAAATTAGAACCTTCTATCTTATCTCTTATGGACGATCTTAAACCTTTTAAGCAAATATCAGCAAGGTCCATATCAGTGATTGACAAATTGAAACAACGGTTTTTAGTTTCCTTAAACCTCTTAATGTAAGCAGAAACAGTTTCATCTCTACTTTGTCTAACCGATGTCAAATCTGTCAATTTCAACTGCAAGCTCCCACTATAAAAGTGATCATGAAACTTACGTTCTAACATATCCCAAGATATAATAGAACCAGGAGCAAGTGAAGAAAACCAAGCAAAAGCAGTGCCAGTCAATGATAAAGAAAATAAACGTACTTTAAGAGCATTATAAGCACCCGCTTCTCCTAGTTGAGCTATGTATTGACTAATATGCTCCCACGTGGTTCGATCGTCATCTCCACTAAATTTAATCAAATCGGGCATATGTCAATCACGTGGAAGATGAAATTTATCAAACTTGGCATCATATGGCTTTTGGTACAAATTTGTGTTACCAATATCAACACCAAGTTTAGTTTTTACCACATTAGCCAAATCTTCTATAAATTTGTTAAACTCAGCCCAGTTAGGATTATTTGGCTGTTGTGGTTGCACATTCTCCAAATTCATCTTATTTAAGTAGGGAGCAATTTTAGCTTGGGCTAACCTATAACTTTCAAACACATCATCAGGTATAACGTCTCTTTGAGCAGATGTGTTAACCATTGTACTAAACTGAGGTCTAGCAGCACCTAAAGAATTAGTGTGAGCATAAGTCATTGAATTAGGCGAAATAGAAAGCGGTATAGGCTGCTCATGCACCAATTCAAGTGCACTGGTCAGACCGGTCTGACCGGTTCCCTGATCCGGTCCGACCGGTTTGGCCATGTTTGGCCCAGTTGGTTGGAACGGCAGGGATTGACCAATGGAAAATTCGGGTGGCATACCATACATGTATTTTTCAGTAACATTAGGTATAGGTGCCAAGCTAGGAAAAACTCCCCTACTAGAATTAATCTTAGGAACACTACTACTAGTTTCATTATTGTTAAAGCAGGTAGTAGTCCTATCTTTTTCAAGATCTTCTAATCTTTCCAAACGAGCAATATATGAGGCAAGCAATTCATCACTTTCTACACTATTTTTAGGAACAACAGTAGAAGGAGAATTTTGTGATTTACTTACAGTGGGTATTACCTCAACTCGATTGTCGCTCAACTTGATCGCCGGTAGCTCAAATTCTTGCACTCTTGCCACCTTGCCATGACGATCTTTCTTGATGCCAGCCATGAATTGCAACGTCATGAACTCTTGCAATGCATCCAAATTCTTCTGCTCCTCCGGAGTGAGATCTTCCTTTGAAGCCGCGATGATGTTATCCGCATCAAGATCACATCGAGATCCCATCTGGCCCGGGGCTTAGATCGAACGGTCTTTGACAACTGGATCTTCTATGTTCCCCAGCGGAGTCGCCAAAAGTGTGTTGACGCTTTTTCTGGTCAACACACACGAGTGCTGGATCACGCAAACGAAGAATCAATGAACTCGCCACAGCTCCACCCAAACCGGTCAGACCGGTTTAGGGATCCGATCAGACCGGTTTCCCTCGGGAACTTTGGGATGAACCTAAGATCACCACCTCAGGAGGGACCCCGTCGGAGATGGCGCGCCTAGGGTTGCTCTGAGATCGGTCAGGCCACTCAGAACCTCCTTGATCGCCGTCGAGACAAAACAGGAAAGCAAAGGGATTGGAAAAGCTAGGGTTTGGAGATAAAAAGTAGAAAATATATTGATTGATCGATTGGATGATGACTCAACCGGCCATGGCCCTTTATATTTATAGGGTGGGGAGGTCTTGCCCCGTTAGGAATCCTTTTACAATTTGGAACCGACTAGGAGTCCTAATTCTACTCCAACTCGGAGTCAAACCGGTCAGACCGCTTTGGGAAACCGGTCAGACCGGTTCGGCTGTTGCCAGATCGGCTACAGAGAAACCGGTCTGACCGCTTCCTGGAACCGGTCTGACCGGTTTTACTCAGCCTGATGAGCAACTGCCAATTTTGGGTGCGAACAGATAATAAAACTATCAGCAATCTATTTGCAAGACATTGGAAATATGGTAAAGAACATTTTCATACATACCAAATCTCTTGCTTTCCTATTCCCTGCACCACGTTTCTTGGATTGAACAGATTCATCATCGGCAGCGGCGAGCCCTTCCTGCGCAGCCCCAGGGCCTCCATGGCCAGCAGAGGCTGCCCCCCTACCCCCTAACTCCATATTTATTCCTGGAGTTTTCGGATCTGGAGTTTGTGGAGCTAGACGTGTTTGGCACGAAGTTTATAGAGTGGAGCTAGAAAAGTTGGAGTGAAGCTCTCCCAAACACGCCCTAAGTCGAGGGTCCCTTCCTACTATTATAAATACCTTCACCTAATCCTGACGATAACTGAGAAATTGGCGTGTGTGATGTGCCGTGCGCTTCTCAAATTGTAACATCGTTATGAAAATCAGACACAGTGAATAAAAGTTGATAAAATTTTTCAAAAGAACTCAGCCATATTCTAACCTGCCACCTTTCTGTCTTCTCATCATCAGTACGTCACACAAGGTAACTTGTACAGGTTGATCCTAGGAATGATTAGAACCTTTCTTAAAACCTCACAGAACAAAAAAGAGCATGATTCGAACACAAGACTCATGCACCCTGTGAAAGCTAACCACAAGATGTAAACAGTAAAAAATGGGCTAGCCTATATTGCTAATAATATCAAGCTGCAAATAAAAAGGAACAAAACACACTCTACAACAAAGGCATTTAGATAGGCATACTACTACAACAAAGATAAGAGAAAATTGTACTAAGAACTTGCTGAAAATAATAGGAGCTGGCAGCACTATTCCAAGAGAATATCACAAGTTCGACTAACTGAACAACAGTAACTGTGGCAAATTCAAAGAACTACCGACGCTAGGAAAAATAGATATTAATTGAGGTGAAAGAAGTTCGTACAGGACAATTTGAAAACAAGCAGTGATTGCCTAAGAGAATAAGCACTTTAGATAGATAGCGACCTGTCTCAAATCAAATTGAACAAACAAGAAACAAGATGCAGAACCAGCACTAAATGTCAGTTTGGACTTACCTTTTAACCTTTGATTTATGGAACAGTTGCTATTGTCTGTTGATCTAAGCTGCTGAAGAGAGATCCTCTGCCTGTCTTGCAGTCCTGGTGGTAGAGAAAATTCACTGTGGTCGATCTGAAAACCGGAGCCACAAGTTTTGTGCTTCTGAATAAAAAGCACATCATAGATAACTGCAGTTATTTGTTATTTAAAAAAAAGATAACTGCAGTTATTGGAAAGCAAACTGAAAGCAAATTTTGGTAAACTAAGGACTTGTTGAAAATAATAGGAACAGGCAACACTATTCCGAGAGAATATCACCAGTTCGACTAACTGAACAGCAGTAACGGTGGCAAATTCAAAGAACTACCGACACTAGGAAAATATATATTAATTGAGGTGAAAGAAGCTCATGCAGGACATTTGAAAACAAGCAGTGATTGCCTAAGAGAATAAGCACTTTAGATAGATAGCGACCTGTCTCAAATCAAATTGAACAAACAAGAAACCAGATGCAGAACCAGCCCTAAATGTCAGTTTGGACTTACGTTTTAACCTTTGATTTATGGGAAGTTGCTATTGTCTGTCGATCGAAGCTGCTGAAGAGAGATCCTCTGCCTGCCTTGCAGTCCTGGTAGTAGAGAAAATTCACTGTGGTCGAAGGGGTGAATTCCTGAAGGGACGTCCTCCCACCTTCAGCAAGGCCAGTGACCCCCTGGAGGCAGATGACTGGCTCAATTCGGTAATGAATCAAAATGAGACACGAAGGGATCTTAGGCCTTAGGCTATATTCGTTGTTACTATAATGGCATAATAGTCATTTTAATCTACACTGTGGTACTCAAGATGTTAAATTTGCAATATCAAAATGAATTGTATGTGTAGGAGTATAGTTTGATTAAGATATAAAGTGCTTAAAGTAAAGTAGCAATACTTACATCATATAATGTTCCAGTTAAAATAACAGGTTACAACTTTATTGTCTTGGTGCACTAATAATGTAAAGTGAATTATCAATGTCGTGGACCAGTGATTTGTGAAGGGAACATTTTTATATGCTTGAATAATTATTAAAATAAATATTTAACAAAATTTATAAATGGTTACTTGGTTTTCAAGCTCTGTCTCCGTGACATCTATGCCACTCACGTGCAGTGTCTTGAGCTTCTGCAGGTTTCTGATTTCCGTCGGTAACTTTGCAACCATGGTGTTGCTCACGTCAAGCGTCTCCAGGTTTTCTAGGTTTCTTATCTCCTTGGGGAGCTCACGAACGTTGGTGTCGCTTACGTCCAGAGTCCTCAGCATGCACAACTTCCCGATTTCCTTTGGTACTTGTGTCACCGCCGTGTTACTTACATTCAGAGTCTTCAGTCGCTGCAGCTCCCCGATCTCCCTCGGTAGCTCCCTGACACCTGTGCCTCTCACGTCTAGAGTCTCCAAGAGCTGCAGCTTTCCAATTTCTGGAGGAAGCATGGTGATTTTGCAGCCCTTCAGTTTCAAGTACCTCAACAAAAAAAGCAGCTCGCATATATCCACCATGTCATCATCGCCCAAATCCGGGTAGTTGTACAAATCCGCACCCTGCTCCTGCGAGCTCGTGCCCTCGTCGAGCTGCAGCACTCGCAGGTGGCTCAGACGGTCGAACGGCATTAAGCTTGCACGTCCAAAAACCACGAGCGAGCGCATGCATGAGAAGTCCAATCGTGAAACATCCCATGAACTCAGGCCTCCCAGGACAGATATCCGATGGTGTCGTCGACCATGCAGGGAATCTATGCTGGAGAAATACCCCGCGGAAGCAACAAAGTCATGTTCTTGTGTCTGGGATCTGAGGAAGGTAGTACCACAGCACTGATTTCGTACTCCGCAACCCGCCCATGGCGTCTGCCTTCAGCCCGGGAAATCGAAATGTACCCCCATTTGACAAGCACCTCAAAGTAATCTGGAGCTTGTTCCTCGCCAGCAAGCCCTTCGGCCGTCCAAATCCTGATCAGATCGTCCCTTTCGAATCTTTGGTTTGGGGGATATATACTGCATTGCAGCAAGCAAGTCTTGAGATGCAGGGGAAGGCAGTGGTAGCCAAGGACTAGACTCTCAACCAACGGTTTCATTGTGGGAATTTCTGCAAACCCTTTTAATGCTTGGCATAGTGCTACATCAAACCGGTTTTTCGCTGATGGTGATAGCTGCTGGGCCACTGCGGCCGATATGCAGATTATTGCTAACGGCATACAACCTGACATTTTTGCGATGGAAGAACAGGTGTTCCTGTCTGGTGGAACGGTAGTGTGGACCTTGAATATCTTTTCCGATAAAGCTATTGCAGCATCCACAGAAAGCCCCGTTACTTCACAAACAACAGCATGGTCCTCATCCTTGCAACATTTCTCAACTACTGAATTAACACGAGTTGTCATGATAATTCTACTGCCCCGGTCATTCTTTTTAAGAGACTTCCTTATGACTTCCCATTGTTGGCAATGCCAAATGTCATCCACAATGACAAGGTACCTAAAATAAAGATCAAAAGAAAGAGCTTCAGATAGTAATTGTGTTTCCGTAGTCCTCTAATTAGTAATAGTATACAGGACCACTATTAATACCACACCTCTTTCTTTTGATCTTTATTTTAGGTACCTTGTCATTGTGGATGACATTTGGCATTGCCAACAATGGGAAGTCATAAGGAAGTCTCTTAAAAAGAATGACCGGGGCAGTAGAATTATCATGACAACTCGTGTTAATTCAGTAGTTGAGAAATGTTGCAAGGATGAGGACGATGCTGTTGTTTGTGAAGTAACGGGGCTTTCTGTGGATGCTGCAATAGCTTTATCGGAAAAGATATTCAAGGTCCACACTACCGTTCCACCAGACAGGAACACCTGTTCTTCCATCGCAAAAATGTCAGGTTGTATGCCGTTAGCAATAATCTGCATATCGGCCGCAGTGGCCCAGCAGCTATCACCATCAGCGAAAAACCGGTTTGATGTAGCACTATGCCAAGCATTAAAAGGGTTTGCAGAAATTCCCACAATGAAACCGTTGGTTGAGAGTCTAGTCCTTGGCTACCACTGCCTTCCCCTGCATCTCAAGACTTGCTTGCTGCAATGCAGTATATATCCCCCAAACCAAAGATTCGAAAGGGACGATCTGATCAGGATTTGGACGGCCGAAGGGCTTGCTGGCGAGGAACAAGCTCCAGATTACTTTGAGGTGCTTGTCAAATGGGGGTACATTTCGATTTCCCGGGCTGAAGGCAGACGCCATGGGCGGGTTGCGGAGTACGAAATCAGTGCTGTGGTACTACCTTCCTCAGATCCCAGACACAAGAACATGACTTTGTTGCTTCCGCGGGGTATTTCTCCAGCATAGATTCCCTGCATGGTCGACGACACCATCGGATATCTGTCCTGGGAGGCCTGAGTTCATGGGATGTTTCACGATTGGACTTCTCATGCATGCGCTCGCTCGTGGTTTTTGGACGTGCAAGCTTAATGCCGTTCGACCGTCTGAGCCACCTGCGAGTGCTGCAGCTCGACGAGGGCACGAGCTCGCAGGAGCAGGGTGCGGATTTGTACAACTACCCGGATTTGGGCGATGATGACATGGTGGATATATGCGAGCTGCTTTTTTTGTTGAGGTACTTGAAACTGAAGGGCTGCAAAATCACCATGCTTCCTCCAGAAATTGGAAAGCTGCAGCTCTTGGAGACTCTAGACGTGAGAGGCACAGGTGTCAGGGAGCTACCGAGGGAGATCGGGGAGCTGCAGCGACTGAAGACTCTGAATGTAAGTAACACGGCGGTGACACAAGTACCAAAGGAAATCGGGAAGTTGCGCATGCTGAGGACTCTGGACGTAAGCGACACCAACGTTCGTGAGCTCCCCAAGGAGATAAGAAACCTAGAAAACCTGGAGACGCTTGACGTGAGCAACACCATGGTTGCAAAGTTACCGACGGAAATCAGAAACCTGCAGAAGCTCAAGACACTGCACGTGAGTGGCATAGATGTCACGGAGACAGAGCTTGCCGAGGAAATCGGACGGCTGCAGCATCTGGAGACACTTGATGTTAGCAACACGAAGATGGCGAAGCTACCCATGGAGATCTGTAAGATGCAGCGGCTCAAGACTCTAAACATTAGCAACACCAATGTCAGAGAGCTACCTTGGGAAGCTGTCCAGCGCTCCAGCTCCATCAGTGTGGTTGCCGGCGACATGGATTCCCCTAAACTGGTGCACTTGCATCAGGGCGCAGCGAATAATTATGGCGACATTTTTTCCCGGGAGAACATAACCGTTGCCCTCTTTGATCGTTTCGGCTCCAGCTGGGAGCCTATACCTGTGGCGAGATTTAAGATTCCCGGCAAACATATCAGTCTCCCTCCATGGCTCAATAAAGAAAATCTCAGCGACATTTCATCCTTAGAAATCAAACTCTGGAAACTGAGGGAGGATGACCTCAAGATTCTGCAGGAGATGCCCAAGCTTCAGGTTCTTGCACTACGGGTGGAGGTTCTCCCCAGAACAGCCATCACTGGTGCAGGGTTCTCAAGGCTGGAGAGCTTCTGTGTTGATTGCCGGGTGCCACGACTGAGCTTCCAGAGTGAAGCCATGCCGGTGTTGAAACATCTTCAGTTCAAGTTATACGCTTTCCGGGCAACCAAACAGGGTCCTATGGGCATCACGAACCTCTTGAGCCTCCGAAGGGTCGATTTCCGGTGTGCGTCTTGGTACGGAACGGAGGGCATCTGTGAGATTGTCAATCAGCTGAGCAAAGAAGCCAAGGAGCACCCCAACCATATCACCATTTGCATCAACACCAAAGAGATCGTCCATGACATTATCGTGGCTGCTAGTACTGGTAGCAGTACGCTAGGTGTGACAGATGAGAAACCTGAACCTACTGGTAATGACGGCATTGCTGACAATGATGGAAACGATATTTCGGTCAGAAGTAGTGGCCTACCTGAGTGGATTTACTTTCAGGTACGTTTCTCTTGATCGAAGTAACTTTACAACTATAATTATTGCATGGTGGCGATGTATCCTGTGTGTTACGAGCAAATATCTAATTATCGCACGTTTGCACTTTTTTTCCCTCAACTTTTGCACATGTAGTGATGAATGAACGGTGGTGGCGATCCTTGTGGCAGCTGTGTACGGCCGTCATCCCATTTTTGAGAAATCGGGTTGCGTCTTCGTGCTTCATTTCATCAAAGGACAGCTTGCTGTGTTTCATCCATCCTGCAGAAGTTTAGATTCCTACATGTACTAGCAGAAATGCCCATGCGCCGCTGCGGTTCCTACCCGTTTTCAAGTCAATAAGTTGTATGCTGGTGAAAAACAATTCATAGAGAACGGCTCCCGTAATCAAGATTCAAGTCAATAAGTTACTCTAATGCTCTGTTTCGGAACACGCGAACAGAGTAGCCAGACGGCGGCGAAAGCAAGGGCAAAGGCGAGCCAGGGCTCCCCTAATCGATAGATTCAAGACGTTGCTTGCAATGGCAGGTCAGGCAGAGCACCGCCTCCTCCTCCTGCTGCGTCTACTAGCGCACACAACAATCGGTTGATCGCAGACATCCTGGTGACCGCGCCAAGCAACAACTGGTTGGCACACGCATCGGTTTTCATGTTACACGTTGCTTGATTAGCCTGCAGCCGTGAAGCATGCCGGATGGGATTACGGGTAGGTGTCGTGTGACACAGCCAATGAAACAGACTAGTTATAGTACCTGGTCTGTTTTCAATTCTCGTGGAAGCGGACCGGTACAAGCTTTGTCCTGTTCGGCTGGGTGACGTAATTGGTGACCGGTGCTGATTTATATCGAGAGAAAAATATTACTGTCTAACTAGTGCCAGATGACTGGTGTTGATCCATTGTGAGAGAAAAATACTGATAAGCTAATGGAACAGAAGATACGGGTGTTGGAAGAGCTAGGGTTTGGAGACAAAATTAATGCGGAACATAGAAAGATAAAAGTAAAGGAAAAACGATAAAAGGTAAATTTGATAGATTCGTTTGGATTGGATTCCTCTCAATCGGCCTTTGGCCCTTTATATTTATAGGGTGGGATGGTCTTACGGTGGGATGGTCTTACCCCGTTGAGTCGATTACAATACGGTATAAAAGTCAGAGTCCTAAATCTACTCAAATTCAGACACAAACCGGTCAGACCGGTTTGGGAAACCGGTCTGACCGGTTTTCCCAGGTGCAGAATCTTCCCGAAGTCATAACTCTCTCATCCGGAGTCCAAAATAGGCGTTCCACATATGCATCTTGATCGTCTCGACGAGAGCTACGCAATGGTGAAGTCCAATTTGCATTTTGACAATGTTTACAAAACCGGTTTGCACCGCCGGACCAATTTTGGTCGTCAACACCTGGATGGAATGTCGTGTCGGCCCGACCGACAGCTTGGGTTAACGATTCTATCATAACTTTCCAGTTTCTAAACGCAGCAAAAGTATCATCTTTATGTTTCAGAAAATAAGGCCAAACCCTTCTAGAGAAAAACCACGGGCACCAGCCAGCACAATCTCACTATATCTCAAGAGTCGGGTTACAACGCCTATGGCGGCTTACAAGAGAATCAAGTCTCCACGAAACCCTAGCAAGGGTATATATACTGTACCACGGGGGGCTTCGCCCCCCGTACCCACCTTTACGCGTCAACATGGGGGCGAGTTCCTGATGGGCTTCGCTAACTCATAGCATGGCCCAAGCCTCCGGCGACGGGCCTCCGCTGCGCTTCGGCAGAAGCCCGGCCTTTGTCGTGGATGTGGAATTTGGAACATATCCAACAAACGATAACATAGTACAGGTATACGTATACGCTGCTAATCCGTTACGTTATGTGTGACAGCACGCATCTATGGCCAGAGGAGCGAAGCGTACGTGATGCTCTACGCGCGATGAGATGATCTATCAAAATTTTGACATAACAATGTTTGCACACGTGTATGATGTATTTAATGAGATGAATATGGTTGCAGTGCATACTTGCAGTCAGACAAGAGCGGCATGCCATGATGCCGATGCTGATCCTTGCAGTCCCTATTGCACGCGCCCATGTGTTGGCATCATCCTACGTAGTAGTACGTATCACTCTCGAGGATCGGGGATGGAATTCGTATAGGATCCACGTGGAATTTTCATTAGGATGAAACTACTAATTAGAGATATTTTAAGAGAAAAAAACTCCATCCCAATCCTGATTGATTCGCTAGAAAAAAAGATAAATCTAATAAAATTTCTACATAAAGCACATGGATCTCCTGCCATTGTGTAGCTGCACTTCAATCATCACCGGTAATATAAATAGTTATTGTACATAGTGCGTCTTCTAAAAAAATTTCCACCTAAAGTCATATCTAATTTATCCATCTTTATCGTCGTTGTTAACCATAATAACCTAAAGTAATATGAATTGATGTTTATATTAACTACAAAATATACGAAGATACTCTATATATCTTTCTAAATTACGCAATTATGCTATTATTAACAAAGGAGAAATTGACTCAAATAAGATATATGCATGTTGTGCTATGTCATCATACAAATCATGCAGCGAATTGGCTTGTAGTACAATGGTAGGACGGTCCAGTGGGACGCTACCCACCAGGGTTCAAATCCTGGAGCTTGCACTTTTCCTAGGATTTTACGGGATTTACCGGCGTTATGCGTTAAATGGTAAGCGACGCTCCCGTCGACAACGAAGCGCTAATGGTGACTTCCTGTCTCTTATACACATCTTCATATTTCAATTGTTTGGGCCGAAAGCCTTATTTGGTTTGAGGCAACTTATTTTTAGTTGACTTAATTAAGTCTCTTTTGGTCCTTAAGTTATCAGACATAGGTGATCAAAGCTGACTAAAGTTTAGTCCATAAGTCACCGAGGACTAAAAGGGAAGCTCTGTCTCATTTATTATGGTCCATACCTTACTTTAAGTCACTTTTAATCCCTGTAATCAAATAAAAGTGATTAAAGTTTAGTTCTTGGAGAAAGGTAGGACTAAAGTTTAGTCCCATGACTAAAAAACCAAACAATCGTCAGCTGGGAGAATTAAATAGAGTACAATCATTCTTGAAGTGATGAAGGCTCAATATATTATCACCTTGTGAGAAAATATATAGAAACAAGGACCCAACAAACTTCACATATCATCAACATAGTAATAACAATAACCGAACATCACGGTGATACTAAACAAGAGCAAGATGAAACCAACAACAAATATGAGTGCTATGGGATATAGATGCATACTACGGCATCCCTATTTATTTTAAAATCACCAATGCGAGAACCGTAACAATATATATAGGAGTATAAGCTAATGTAAACTTGATGGCGAAGACCGAGGTTCTAAGAACGATTGGTTGGTGCGGCAGCACGAAAATCTTTGGACATTTCAAGAAGTGAATGTGTGATCAATGATTACCTTCTTCAGTCCCTTAGTGCTATCTTTCAATTCTTGTACCAACAGGTCATTTATTTGAGCGGTTTGCATATCCTCTTCTCGGGGTTTAGCTTCTCTAAGGCGTACCCCTTTAAGACTGTGGAGTGTGTCAATACCAAATAGGCCTTCAAACGCTTGAAACTGCATCTCAATCATCTCAAGAGCTGGCATTGCATTGTGACAGAAGCCCAGCTTTGGAATAAGAGGCGCAAAGAAGCGAAGTAGCTTAAGGCTCTTGAATCCTTCACCTGGAACAAAGATCTCCCCATCGGACAGTGATTTGTTCTTCTCGATGATGTCCTTCATCTTTTTATTCAGAGCCTGCTCCACCTCACCAAATGAGAAAGAAAAGGTGAGAGAAAACAGCGGTAGGGCGCGGAGGTGCTCTAGGGTCTCTGTCCAGAGTACTGTTAGAGACAGGGTTAGTTTGCTCAATGTCTGTAGTGTCTTGATCCAACCCGGGGTTTTTTCGAACATGCCGGATAGCTCAAGGGCAACGAGATATCTTGGGGGTGCGGACATGTCACCCAAGGAGTTGATAAACTCAGATTGACCTTCCTCGTTGATCGCCAGAGTCTGGAGACCACAGCTGCAAAGATACTCGATAGAAGAGCGTAGTTCTGTTGAGATTTTACATTCGTGTGGGTTGAGCTTGAGCTTGTAAATAGTAAGCTTCTTTAGAACCGTCAACTGATGAAGGCCTGATACAGCTGTAGTCTCATTGACCTTGATCCCTGACAGTATCCGGAGTGCATTCCTTCCTTCTCTTTATCTTGGATCAGCTTACTCTTGAGTTGCAGCTGCTTCTTACTTTTCTCTCGAGGCAGCCTCAAGCCTTTCCGTGGGTTTCTGTTTTTACTACCACCAAGTATCCTGCTGATTAGTTTTAGCTGCTCTACTTCTTTTGGTAGCTCTTTAACACGTGTTTGTCTTATGTCAAGAGTTTCCAAATACTCAAGATTCACAATCGTCGGTGGAAGATGGGTAATATACGTCCCGCACAGGCTCAAATACTTCATAACAAACATCTTACAAATGTGTTTCATATGCTTGTTTCTGAATCCCTTCAGTCCTTGAAAATCCAGGACTTGTATTATTCTGTCATTGAAAGCATGGAAAGGAAGCTGAGTGAGGCTCCCGAAAACGGTCAGTGACCGAACCTGTGACAGATTCATACCTTTTGTTGAATCTCCATGCTTGGAGCTACTGCTCTGCATGGAAAGCCGACGGACTTTGTTATTACTGTTGGTTGCTGTCATCATCAGATGGCCACCAACCACAGTAATAAAATTCTCTTCTCTTGCCTTGGTCACAACATAGTCAAGAACCATGTCATGAACTTGAAATGTTTTCAATTTCCCATTGCTGCTGTGCTCCACAGGACGTATCAACTTTCTTCTTAAAATATGATTAAAGTATGATTCCGCAACTTCCTCCGCAGTCAGCCCTTGCCTCGCGTTGACAAAACCTTCGGCAATCCATAGCCTGGACAGACACTTCCTACTAATTTTGCAACCCTTAGGAAATATGGCCAAGTACAGTAAGCAGGTTCTGAGATATCCAGGCAAATTATTGTAGCAACAATCAAGTATCCTTGTAACTCCATCCAAATTGAGAGAAGTTTCTTGTTCATGAGCCCCAACAGTAAGAGAAACCTCTGGCAATAATTTGCGAAGTCCATCCCAATAACTCCTTTGCTGGTCTTGGTTGCAGGCCACTAGACCAGCCATGGTAACTAGAGCCAAAGGCTGACCCCCACACCTTTTCCATAAATCTTCAGGGACATTGTTATGTACCTGCTTGTGTCTATCTTTGGTGATTTTGGATTCAGAAACACTTCAGTTGAATAGCTCCTTCGAATCGCGTGGACTGAGAAAACTAATTGGATACAACAAATCCGAGTTTTCTTGCCGGCACTATTAGAAAAGATAAAATATCTTATAATCTGGAATGAAGAGATTATTAAATAGTACATAATGTTTATATCTTTTAAAATTCTAGCCCATGTGGGAGCACAGGTTGATAGAGTAGCTAGTACAACAAATAAAGTTAATTTATAAACATACATGCATGTTGTGGCACGAGAAACGTATCCGGTGTTACCACCCCTTTAGGTGTTACCGTATTACCAACTTCAAAATTTATGTCCACAGTAATTGAAAATTTCAACAAAAATATGAATGTATAGCTCATGATATCTTCTACCATCATGCAAAATTTGAGATGAAATAAAAACTTATACAAGATGTAATAAAAAAGTAAAATCTGTACATGAATAGTGTTAGTTGCGACTATTCGTAGCAGATCCGTAACTTGTTACTATTTATGTGCTGATTTTACTTTTTTGTTGCATCTTGTATAAGTTTCCGTTTCATCTCAAATTTTGTATGATGGTAGAAGATATCACAAGCTATCCATTCATATTTTTGTTGAAATTATTTGATCACTATAGATATAGGTAGTACATACTTAAGAACATACTCTATGACCTAAACTTCTTATTTTAACAAAGTGCAAAAAAGAGTTACTGAAATATACAATGAGCTCAAAAGTTTCAACTTTTTGAGGAGAAAAAATAAAATCCATAGTAGTCGATAAGAACAAAATTTGAAAAACCAAAATTTAGATTCATGAGCTCATAAGATACCTGATGCAACAACAGCCACCATGATTAATGGTAAGGTTTTAAAGTAACTGTATATTTAAAATATATAGAGGTGTCGTGCAAAGACAAAAATATGAATATGGATAAAAAAATATTGATTAGTTCCTTGAAGAAATAGTAATTAAGTGCAACTAGATATAGACTACAATGTATCTATAATATCTATTAAGTTAGAAATTAAATAAAGAGAAAATATATAATTTAATATAAGTAATACTTCATTAGTCGGATGTACTCCCTCCCTTCCAATTATAGGAGATTTGGAGTTTTTAAAATACATAGCATTTGCTATAGACATGTACTGCCTAGATTAATGGTAAAAGTAATATATTAGAAAAGATAAAATATCTTATAATCTGGAATGAAGAGATTATTAAATAGTACGTAATGTTTATATCTTTTAAAATTCTAGCCCGTGTGGGAGCACAGGTTGATAGAGTAGCTAGTACAACAAATAAAGTTAATTTATAAACATACATGCATGTTGTGGCACGAGAAACGTATCCGGTGTTACCACCCCTTTAGGTGTTACCGTATTACCAACTTCAAAATTTATGTCCACAGTGATTGAAAATTTCAACAAAAATATGAATGTATAGCTCATGATATCTTCTACCATCATGCAAAATTTGAGATGAAATAGGTAAAAATTCAGAGTACAATGCTTCATTTATTCAACATAAAGTAGCGCTTACATCAGAGTTTTGCATAAATGAAGTACTGTCACACCCGGATTTACACGAAACCCGAGTGCGGCCATATGTGTGCCCAGGAAGTCCACAGACACATATAGCGAACAAATATGGTAATAAATTCAGAGTACAAATGCTTTATTCTCAACATAAAGTAGCGATACATCAGAGTGCTTTAAAAATGAATACATGGACAGCGGAAGACTGATAAATCTCTCTAAGAGTAGCCGCATATCCCACAGGGACTTTGACTGGGAGAACGCCAGCTCAGAAGTATGGCAGATCCTCCGGAAACTCCACTGCGTAATCAGCCTGACTCCAATCTGTTACCCGTCCGGGATTTTGCCAAAAAATGATAAATACAACAAGTGTAAGCAACAGAGTTACTTAGCAAGTATAGCACGGGTTATGAAGGCTCAAAAAGGCTAGACACGGGCTTAACTGCATTAGCACTTTCAGTTGGTTCGTTTTAATCATAATTACTACTTTAGATGAATCCCAGTAGCATCCCATGATAATTAATGTAAGTCATCATTAAACAGTAATAAAGATCATATTCTAATCATAAAAGGATCTAGGCCGCTCGTGACCCTGAGCCGGGCTATCATGATAGATCGTACACTCTGCAGAGGTTTCGCCCTTTACCCACCAGTCGCGTAAAAGTTCAGAAGAACTTTGCACCCAACCTCGCACATCAACACTTCCGAGGTGTGATTGCATAGGCACGCTACGAGGCTTTCACAATACACCCTAACAAGTCAGTAGCCGCTGGAGTACTATACGGTGGTGAAAACTTAGGCAACGAGATTGACTGACCCTCAGGGCGCAACGTGAGGGGGTCAATGGCGTCCATGCGCCGGCAAATCATGCCAACAAAAGTAAATGGCGCAACGTGCGGAGCTCCCGCACTCACGGGGGCTCCCAACACGGGACTGGGTCTAACGTGACCTAGCCGACAGGGCTACCGTCCTCGGTGGAATCGGAGAACACCCAGCACCGTACCTCCCACAACGTCGTAGGCCACTCGGTAACCACTGCCAAGCTAGAGACGTACAAGCTACTCAACCAAGACCAGAGCCATTATAGTTCCGGCGGCGGCGACAGGCTCCCAGGTTGCCGCTTTTACGAACCAGTCCTTAGGGAGAGACACTGGGGCCAGGCAAAACACACAAGCCCCAGCTCCCTGATCCAAGTTGCTAAAAAGCAAGTTTTAGCATTAAGGTTGAAGTGGACCATTAAGTCAATATTAACAATTAAATAAAGGTGACAGTAATTGCGCCTAGCAAAAGTGCTACCCATATGCATAAACCCAAAGTAGTACAAAGACAGGGAAAGTTAATGCTAGGTACAACCTTAAAGGATAACAGTATTAAACACATGCGTATGTAATGAACAGTGAATTTAAAAGTGGGATAGGTAGCAAGGATTGTCCGTGCTATAACTTGCCTTCCTCAGAGTATGGCTGTAGCTGCAAATCCTGCTCCGGCACGTCCTCAACGTACTCGAAGTCCAACGCTACGGGCTCGCCGACTGGACACGATCATCACGCACGCATCCATAGCAATCATCACATACAAACAAAAGTAAAACTATTAGAACAGTACACCAAGTGGCTGCAGCAGAAATAGTGTGGAGCAAGGAACCAGTTACAATGACTCAAAGATGGATCAAACAGAATAAGGGCACATACGATTTTGATGTGACTAAGGCAGAAAACTAAGTTCCAGGGACTTGCTGGCAAGTTTCTGGAACTTCCAGGGGCCTATTAGTGAAAAACCGAGGACCTAAACATAAATACCAAAGTTTCCAGGGGGCTGGCGCGCAAAACTACACGTACTGGACCGCGGGTTCAATTTTTTAAAAGACCAGGGGCTTAAACGAATAAAATAGGACCTATCTGTAATTATTTTTGAACTGGAGTGGACCGCGGGTTAATTACCAGAAAGCCCAGGGGCTCTTTAGCAAAACCGCACCGCTGACTGGTACGCGCCGGGTTTGACTCGGGCGTCGGCGAATCTGGGCCGTTAGATCTAGATCGGACGGCTGGAGTTTAAATAGCGAAGGGGTATCGGCCGATCTAATCTCGTGCGTTGATCTCGGATCGGACGCTCGGGATTTAAAACACGAAGGGGTATGCTGGATTCTAATCTAGGCCGTTGACCTCGGATCGGACGGCTGTGGGCGATTGGCTCGCCGGAGACGAAGGGGACGCGGCGGCGCCGCTCGGCCGAGGCGAAAGTTCGCCGGAGTTGGGGATATCTCGAGCTAGGAAGCTCGGATTTGAACAAGATCTAGTCCTATGGCTTCAGGGCGGCACGACGAGTTCAATTAGGGTGATCATGACGAACTTCGGCCGACGAGGGGGTCGGACGGCGTCGGGCGGCGGAGTTGAACTCCGGTGTGCAGCGGGGAGGGAGTTTCGGGTCGGTTTGGGATCGGGTTTTTGGCTCTGGAGCATCGGTGAACGATGGTGAGTGGTTTGGTGGTGTTCTAGTGGTGTAACACGTGGTGAAGTGGCCTGTCGGCGATGACCGGCGGTCGGCCGATGGCGAGGGTCGTGGGGAGTGCTACTACGGTGCTCGGAAACTGGAATTGAGGGGATGGGAAGCTTCATTACCACTGTGCGACGCTCCTGGGGTGAGGGATTGGGTGGAGGAGCGGTGGTGCGACGGGTCGACGGCGAGCGGCGGACGGCGGTCATCGGGGTACGTCGGCGACAGGGCTCCGGGGCTCGAGAGGAATCCCGACGCAGCTCTGCGCGCTCCACGAGGCTCGGTGAAGTTCCTGGTGGGGTCGAATCGGCCGGAGGAGGACCGGAGCAGCTTGACGACGAGCGGTGGCGGAGCTCGAGCTCGGCAGCTCGCGCGCGGCGAGATTGGGGGCGGTGGCGGTGCTAGGGTTGGTGCGATGGGGACGAGGGGAGCGTGGCAGTGTCGCGGCTGGATTAAGAAGGCACGGGGGCAGGCGGCATCGGCGTGCGGGCCCGGCCGCGGTGATCGCGCGCGTCAGCCGCGCCATTAGCGGGCGGGGAAGAAGGAAGGTGGAGGGAGAAGATGACAGGTGGGGTCGGGATGTCGGAGGGAGAAGGGGGGCCTAATACATCATGCATGGTGATGAATGATTGAAGTGACGATTAGACCATATGACTCGAAAGGCCTATCTAGCTAGCACAATGCACAGTAGTGCAGCTGGCTCCTTGTGTACGGAGTACTTGTCTTTGACTCTTTGTGGCTTCCTAGCTAGGCACGGGAAGCCGCCTCTGCATTTCCTTGTTGTCTTGTTGAGCTTTCTACCAGCTCGTCCTGCATGGATGGATAGATTACAAACGGCTATCGCTCAACACGGAAGGCACGCCTCTACTGGCTGGGGGCGGCTGAGTCAGACCAATAGTGAAAAAGGCAGAAGCAAACATTGGTATAGTACATACATGATACATGCATTATTGCATTGCACGTGGCCAAAACCTTGTAATAAAGAAAAGAACACTACATGAAAGCGGTTTTAGTAACAAATAAGGCCTCGAGGTAACGGTATTCAACAATGCACCTTACAAATAAGGCCTTCAGGTCGGGAGCCGACCTTGGCCACAATAATATATATAATTACCAATGACAGGAAATTAATAATAGATAGAACAATGACAACTACCAATATTATTAGTAATAGACTTTACCAAGGTCCGTTATCAAACATTGCATATATCATTGGTAATGGGCTACTTCTTCGTCCATAACTTCTTCAGGTGGAGGACCGCTTCGGACTTATTAGCCTATACATGTGGAAGGCGGTTCAGGATCTGTCTCTTATACACATCTAGATGTGTATAAGAGACAGGGGCCTAACAACTTTTCTAGAGCTCCAAACAAAGTGATTCATCCACGCACCGGCAAATCATGCCAACCAGAAAGTAAATGGTGCAACGTGCGGAGCTCCCGCACTCACGGGGGCTCCCAACACGGGACTGGGTCTAACGGGACCTAGCCGACGGGGCTACCGTCCTCGGTGGAATCCGAAATCACCCCGTGCTTTGCCTCCCACAACGCCGTAGGCCACTCGGTAACCACATAGGGAGACACTAGAGCAAAGCACACAGCACATGCTCTAGCCCCCTAGTCCAAGTTGCTAAAAAGCAAGTTTTAACATTAAAGTTGAAGTGGACCATTAAGTAAATATTAACAATTAAGTAAAGGTGGCAGTAGATGCGCCTAGCAAGATACTACCCATATGCAAAAGCCCATAGGAATACAAGGACAGGGAAATAAATGCTAGGAATAACCTTAATGGTAAACAATATTAGACACATGCGTATGTAATGAACAGTGTATTGAAAATGAGATAGGTAGCAAGGATTGTCCGTGCTATAACTTGCCCCGAATCCAGTATATTTACTTATAGTCTTCAGCTCTTGATCTTGAAATCTCTCGAACGGACTTCCTCTACTCGCATCAATCATCGAGCACAGCGTGCTAAACAAGCAAACAAACAATATAAAACTAAGAACAATACACCAATCAAAGTAAAAGCTTTTAAAGAGCGCGCTAAAGGATAGGGCTTGGTTCTATGGTCACGTGAGCGCAAGAACTCTAATCGGAGCTAAAACGAGGAAGATATGGCTTGATCAATTCCCGTCACCATCTGACCCAGTCTGCTTGTTTATTTTATATCCCGAGTTCTAGACATCCGATTAATGTGATTCCAATTGGGTTAGCTTGATAATTTTATAATCTATCTTTTGAAACAATATCACGATTTTATGAGCTACTGTATAGAGACGACACATGATTTAGTGGACCTTTAAGAGTCTGTTTTTTAGGGTGAAAATCTGTGCAGAAATCTGTTTAAATATTTTCGACTTAGTTACAGCCAGATTTTGACCTGGCGTCTTGAATGAAAGTTGTAGGAAAGTTTCGGTAGATATCCAAAATGTATTTGTTTGCTGGATTTGGTAAAATGGATCAAAAGTTATGGTCAAAACAGTAAACAGCTCAGGAATCTAGTCGAATTTTCAGAAAATGTTGGAAACTATGGACTAAACAAGGTTTCCGGTACTCGAAGCTAGCAAGGACTTTTCTACGAAAGAGTATATACTAAATGAATATGATAGAAAATTACAAGATTCGCTGAGGGTCTTACTGAAAATCCATGAAGCCAGAAACGACGGAAGGTTCGGCGCGACGACGAAATGAAGAATAGGCACCAGTGGAAGATATGGTGGAAGAAGACTACCTTAGGGATTCTCATTCAAGGGGCCTCCCTGTAAAGGAGTCGATGGTGGTGTGTCTTTTCTAGAGAAGAGGTGGTTTGTATATATAGCGAGAAAACCTCTCACCTCCACGTCCATTAGCAATATGGGACTAAAACATGGTTTAACCTCTTTCAATGCTAATAGGCTTTTAGAGACACTAATGGGCTTTGAAATTCGGCCCAACAAAGTGATGGGATGGATTTGGGCTAATATTGGGTCAACTCTGGGTCAGGGCTGGTCTACTAAGATTTAATGTGATTTTAATTTTCGGAATAATTAATTTCCTAGTTATAAAATAAATCTAGATAAGTCTAGAATTCATATTTGAACCAAGAAAAATACTGCAAAAATTCCAAAAATCCTAGGAAAACTCCTAGAGATAGATTTGAACATGAGGAACCCAAATAATGTATTTGGAACTCATGAAAATATTTTTTTATTATTCTAAAAATTAGAATATGCTCTAGGAAAATGAGAATAAATTTCAGATAAATCTGGAAAAATTCTCATTAGGCTTCTAAACACATTTTTGAAAACTCTACACACAAAAAACCACTAAATGCAAATGCAAGGCACTCAATAGTAATCCTATATTATTTTAGAATTTTTTTTCCTATACTAAATTCCCTGTTAATTATATAAAGCTTGGAAAATTTTAGAAAATTGAGAAAAATATTGTATTAATTGCGTTGGAAATTCACATCCCAAAATCCAAAATTTTTGGGTGTGACAAAAATTTATGTCCACAGTGATTGAAAATTTCAACAAAAATATGAATGTGTAGCTCATGATATCTTCTACCATCATGCAAAATTTGAGATGAAATAAAAACTTATATAAGATGTAATAAAAAAGTAAAATCTGTACATGAATAGTGTTAGTTGCGACTATTCGTAGCAGATCTGTAACTTGTTACTATTTATGTGCTGATTTTACTTTTTTGTTGCATCTTGTATAAGTTTCCGTTTCATCTCAAATTTTGTATGATGATAGAAGATATCACAAGCTATCCATTCATATTTTTGTTGAAATTATTTGATCACTATAGATATAGATTTTGAGGTTTGTAACTCGGTAACATCATAAGGGGCAGTAACACTGGATACGTTCTCCGTTGTGCCGCACCACATAGACTAAACAATAAGGCATGCAAATTATTTAAATGTACACACCTCTTTTTATCCAGATGCTTCTTTATTTGGCTTTCGAGTTTGTTGTCGCTGTTTTCTGTGGGCTTTTGATTGGAGGTCTCCTCGGTAGTGCGTCGGCTGAGACTGAGACTTCCTGTGCGCTGCACGTCTCGCTTCAATTTGCTTCCAAAGCGTTGCAGTGTCTTGATATTCTCAGAGCCGCCTGTCTTGCTGCTGCGTTGCTGCCTGTAATCTGGGTCTATTTGCCTCAGAATATCATTGAGTACCGCATCTAGGTCATAGTTCTGGGACACGGTAACCCACGCCCGACAATCGAATTGATACATGACTTTCTGTAACACCCTAAAATTCATCACAATTAAATTATAGCAACCCTTGAATTTTTCTAGGATTTGTTAAGGCTTAAATAAATTTTCTAGGAATTAATTGGAATTTCTAGCCTTTTTAACAATTTAAATATCACATTAAATAATTATTTTAGTCAAAATAAGTTTTTGTTGCATTCATGCTGTTGCATATATTTTTGGTTGCTAGTAAATCAAGTTGGAATTTAAATTATGTTTAAATTCGAATTTGATTTGCTTTTGTTTGAGTTTTAGAAATGTTAAAATTAGCAGAGTTCGTTTTTGGCCCTCAAGCTTTCGGCCCAGTCCAAGTTTGCCCCCTGTTTTCTTTTTCCGATTTCCTTTTCTTTTTCCCCGGCCGGCCCATCTCCCCGCTTTTGGCCCACTCCGGCCTGATCTTTTTCCCCACCGCTCTCTCTCTCTCTCTCCCTCTCTCGGTCGCTGGCAGGTGGCCCCTCCTGTTAGAATCTTCTCCCTCCCGTAACCGAACAGGATTCCCCGACCGAGATCGAGTCCGTTTCCACGCCGCCGCATCCGACCTCGAGTCCCTCCGTGGTGCGCGCGCAGAGGTCGATTTCCGATCTATTTAACTCGGCCACCGTCTCTTCTCCCTCTCCAATCGAAGCCAGCCGCGAACCCGAGCCACCAAAGTCGCCGCTCCGTACTGCTGTCGCCGACTTGCGCCATCGTCGCCTTTTCTTCGACCAGATCGACTTCAGGAGGTGCGCCTTGAAGCTCTGAACCCCTTCTTCGTGTTCTTGCTCGGATTATTGCCCCGCTCTGCGCTAACTTCCCTCGCCGTCGATCATCAGCGCCGCCGGCTGCCATCCTTCGTCGCCGGCCACCGTCGTCGTCCTTCCCTCGACGAGAACCCTCGCAGTGAGTTCGCCATCCTCTCCCGGTTCTCTAGGTCCAAGATTCGTCGAGTTTAGTGCATCGTAGCGCCGTAGCGCGTTTGCTCCGGCGACTCTCCACCGCGGGATCGGGCGGCGCCGCCGTCTCGTCGTCGCCGACGTCCTCCCCTCTCCCAGATCTGATTTGGTCCGTGTGATCGCGATCCAACGGTCCGAAGTAGATCTAACCCCAAGTCAAACTTTCCAAATACCGTTCAGCGTGGCCAATTTGCAAAAGAAACCCTGAGGTTTCCAGAAAACAACCCGCAGTCCAAGTTAGTTCAAAAATAATTACGTATAGGTCATGTTTTCTTCTATTTTAGCCCCTTCAAGATTTAAAATTGTGCCCGCAGTCCTAGCCCTGTTATTTTATGGTTTAGCCCCTGTATTCTTATAAAAATTATGTTTTAGTCCCTGGTTTTTCGCAGTTAAGTCCCTGGAACTTTTAAAACTTTGCCAGCAAGTCCCTGAACCTTAGAAAAGCCATATCTTTTGCGTTTTAACTCCGATTTTAGTGATTCTCGCGCTCACGCTTGTGGCTTACATAAAGATTGATTATTATCCTGTATTATACTTGCAGGCTGTTTCGAGAATTTGAGGAGCATGATTTTGCAAGGACTGGAAGTACTGCCACAGAAACGGTATCCTAGTTTTGCTTTTCATTTATCCCTAGTTGCTTCATATAGACTGTTGAGCAAGACCATTCCCCTATGGTGAACAATTGGCCTGTTTGGGCTTTGGGTGTTAACATACTAGTAATATACCAGAGTAACATTACTTTGACAATGAAACTTATTTGCAGCAGCTGCTTAGCCTGCCTCATCTGTTGTTTCCTTACATGATAATCATACTTGAACATGATCTAAATCGTGGTTATATGAATATGTTGGGAATATGACATTCATTAATTTGTGGGTGGTATATACTTTCATTTGCTAGTAAATAGTTGCTTAATAAAACTTGACCAACTAAAAGTGCTTACTGCAGTATGGTCAGCCAACCTTTTTGCCTCAGCCTTGTATGTCATATTACATTTGCTGAGTACGTTATGTGCTGATGCTTGTTTTCTTTCTTTCTTTTATTGCATCTACTGCACCCGGAATGCTGCTCAGATTGGGAGAATTTAGAGGATTTCACTGCTGATTTTGAGGAGTTCTAGGCGAGTCTCCCCCAGTCAATGCCTGTGGAGTTGGAGTCAATTTTGGCTTCGTTAGTTAAACGTTTATTTAAGTCTTCCGCTATGACCTTTGTGTCAACTCTGAGTTTGTAATAAGTACACTTTAATACTCTTTCGTTATGCATGGTTATGGATATTCACTTGTGACGTCTACCATATGTGTGTAAACTGATCCTGGCACACATATGAGATGCATCTGGTTTTGCCTTCAAAACCGGGTGTGACACTTTCTTCTACAGTGCCATGGCAATGGTGGTCTTTCCGACACCCCCAAATCCAACAATGGACACAACAGCTGGTTCCTGACCAGTATTGTCCACCCACTCCTCAAGATCCTTCATGGCCTTCTCCATCCCGACAGGCTCATTCATACCAAGCTCATGGTTGGGGATCTGATCCTCAGCACACTACCAGAATCCTTCACATCCGCCCGCCTCCTCCGCCTCGGCCATTTTTGGACCCGGTGCTGATGGAGCTCCAGCAGAAAACTCGCACATACGGTGATATGGTATTCGGCACCACAGGGAATCCGCCTGCTTCTGCTTACAAGATATCTCCTTTGAACAATAGATTGCAGAAGGATTTATATGGGAATGGATACTCAGAGTTCATGGACTACAATGCTATTGACGCTCTCCCAAATCCCGGATATGTTGGTACTGCAGGGATGCCCGCTGGAAGACCGGGGAATCAAGATTCAAATGTCGATCTCATGGTACAGAAAATGACCGAAGTACTACAAAATCAATTCGGTCTGAAGCCCAAGAATCAAGGATATATGTATTCATCTCCCTTTCCAGAGTGGTACCAAAGAGTGTCACTGCCGAATCGAGTCAAGATCCCCACAGAATTTACTAAATTTTCAGGACAAGATGATACGAGTACTGTGGAACATATAGCTCGATATTTGATGCAGCTTGGAGAAGCTTCGGCAGATGAGGCCTTTAGAATCAGATACTTTCCTTTGTCATTAACAGGTCCAGCTTTTAGATGGTTTGCTTCATTACCTGCTCAGTCAATTTGCACTTGGAAGGACCTAGAAAAGAAATTCCATGCTCATTACTACACCGGGAGTACAGAGAAGAAGTTGGTTGATCTAACCAGCTTGAGGCAAAGGAATAATGAAACACCTACAGAATTTCTCAGGAGATTCAGAGAGACTAAGGGAATGTGCTTTTCTCTGAACATACCTGATGATCAGTTGGCCGGAATGGCTGTTGCTGGTATGTTGCCTGCCATTCGGGAGAAGTTATTCGGGATGGAATTTGATGATCTTGGCCAGCTGTCACAGAGATTAGCATTGATGAGCAATCAAGCATATGGCTTTAAGAAAGACGCTAGATTTGCTAAACACAATGATATAGCTGATATCTATAACCAGTTCCTCGAAAGGGCAGATCAAGAAGATGAATACGAAGATGACGAGGAAGTGGCTGCGGCAGAGATAGTATGGAGCAAAGAACCAGTTACAATGGCTCAAAGGTGGATCAAGCAGATGAAGGGAACATATGATTTTGATGTAACTAAGGCAGACAAATTGTTTGAGTTCCTGGTGAAAGAAGGCCGAATCAAATTGCCAGAAGGGCATTCCATGCTTCGGCCTGATGGAGTCAAAGACAAAAGGTACTGTGGGTTTCATGATAGAAATTCTCATTCCATTAATGATTGCAGAGTCTTTAGGATGATAAGGGCACATACGATTTTGATGTGACTAAGGCAGATAAATTGTTTGAGTTCCTGGTAAAAGAAGGCCGAATCAAATTGCCAGAAGGGCATTCCATGCTTCGGCCTGATGGAGTCAAAGACAAAAGGTACTGTGGGTTTCATGATAGAAATTCTCATTCCATTAACGATTGCAGAGTCTTTAGGATGAGGATTCAGAAAGCTATCCAGGAAGGACATCTGAAATTCGACAACAAGATGAAACTGGACAGTAACCCTTTCCCTCAGAATATGATCGGGTTCTCGGTCAACATGGTGAATGCTGTTCCATCTGGAGAAAAGGGAAGATTGAAAGTTTTAACCTCAAAGAAGGCAAAGCAGTTCGCCAGAGGGATTTTCGATTCCCGAATAGCCGATTTGGAGTGGGAGAATCCTCTAAACCTAGGGTTACTACACGTATTCTCCTCAACAAATGGCAGCGTCAGCAAGAAAAGGAGCGTTGTCAAAGGCGTAAGTATGAGGAGGAGAAGAAAAGATATGAAGAAGAAAGACACAGGAAGGAACAAGAAGAGTATGCTCGAGAGCAGGAGCGTGCGCACTGGGGGTGTGCTTTCTTCAGGCACTGTTGGAACGAAGGCTTAAAGCTTCCCACGTGGGATAATTGTCCCGAATGCAACAATGGATATGTTGAGTATAGGCATAATGATGTCAATCGCCGATCTGTCCATGAAAGAATCGGCAGGATGCATCCTAGTGATGATCGGCGTTTTGATGATCAACCAAGAAAGAGACATGCTGATTACAGGTGGTTTGATCATGAAGAAGAAGAAGATCATGCTTATGTTTGGCAAGAGGGACAATGGTGTCCACCTGGCTTGAGGAAAAGCCAAAAGAGAAGAGTACAACGTTTGAGGAATCAAGAATTAAAGCAAGCAAGGCCTAGGATGAAATCAATATGGCGTCGAAAGGACAAGCCTGAAGAAGATGGTCATTCGGCTCCTACATGCATGGTATGCTTTTTGCCGAATGAATTTATGGCTCCCACTGATCAAGTTGTGCAGGAGGAAGCGTTGTCAGAAGTGGATGAGGTCGAACAGCTAATGGCACAATTAATGTTGAACAAACAAGCTGTTTTTGAGAAGCCAGCCCAGAATTGGCACATGAAGCCACTGTACTTGAAGGGATATGTTAATGGGAAGCCTTTAACCAAGATGTTCGTCGATGGTGGGGCTGCTGTGAATGTGATGCCATATACTACATTTAGGAAACTTGGCATGGGCCTTGGAGATTTAACACCAACGAGCATAATTCTAAATGATTTTGCTGGAAATCCTTCGGACACCAAAGGCTGTGTTCATGTAGAACTGATGATTGGATCCAAAGTGCTGCTCACAACTTTCTTTGTCATTGAGGGCAAAGGGGCATATAGTTTGCTGCTTGGAAGAGATTGGATTCATGCAAATTGCTGTATCCCATCAACCATGCATCAACAGCTCATTCAGTAGATAGATGATGAGGTGGAGATTGTCCAAGCAGATGATTCAATAAGCGTGGCAAATATGGAACCAGCTTTTTGGGAATATCAAGGCATAGATTGTTTCTCAGGCAAAGACTGGGGAGAAGGTCCTGTGGCACCAGCCAGCAGTGATCAACAGCCGATCGAAGCAGTCGGCTCTCATAGTAATTTTTGATGGAGAATCCAATTGATGGAACTGATGGAAAATTAGGACGTGGATTTGTATCGGCCGATAAATTGGAAGAAGTGGACATTGGAGATGGTGACAAGCCAAGGCCGACATTTATCAGTGCTAACTTGAGTTCGGTTTTCAAAGAAAAGTTGGTAACATTGTTAAAGGAATACAAGGACTGCTTTGCTTGGGATTATTCGGAGATGCCCGGTCTAGACCGTTCTATTGTTGAACATCGGTTGCCGATCAAACCTGGTTACAGGCCTTACAAGCAACCACCCCGAAAAATCTGCAAGATAAATTTTGTGAGAAGATTCATATCAAACTTGTCGCAGAAAGTGTTGCCCTTTTCCTCACTATTGAAAATAAAAAAGGATCAGAAGTTTGTATGGGGTGACGAACAACAGAAGGCTTTTAATGAAATAAAAGAGTACATGAAGAAACCACCAGTATTGGTGCCTCCACAATTGAACAAGCCTTTCAAGTTGTAAGAGGTACTGTGGGTTTCATGATAGAAATTCTCATTCCATTAATGAATGCAGAGTCTTTAGGATGAAGATTCAGAAAGCTATCCAGGAAGGACATTTGAAATTCGACAACAAAATGAAACTGGACAGTAACCCTTTCCCTCAGAATATGATCGGGTTCTCGGTTAATATGGTAAATGCTGTTCCATCTGGAGAAAAGGGAAGATTGAAAGTTTTAACCTCAAAGAAGGCAAAGCAGGATGATTTTGAATGGAAGGATTGGCAAATGGATTTTGGCTTTATCTGAATTCGAATTAAGGTTTGAATCGGCAAAATCCGTCAAGGAGCAGATTATTGCTGACTTCATTACTGAACATCATGATACATCAATAAATTTGCTTAGCATTATTCCTTGGGTATTATTCTTCGATGGATCTTCATGTGACAAAGGTGGTGGAGCAGGTATTTTATTGATTTCACCCAAGGGAGAAACATTCGAGTGTGCTATTCCCATTCAATCTACTGTTACTAACAATCAGTCTGAGTATGAGGCATTACTCAAAGGGCTCCAATACTTGAAAGAAGCAGAAGCTATTGCAGTTGAAATTTTTGGGGATTCAGAATTGGTCATAAAGCAATTGAATGGTGAATATGAATGCAAAAGTGATATCTTAAGGGATTACTATGAAGAATGCAAAGAAATATTGAAGAGCTTTCGGTCAATAATTCTACAACACATTCCTAGAGGGGATAATGCCGAAGCCAACAGATTAGCTCAAAGTGCTTCAGGTTATAAAGATAATCAAGAGTTGTTTGCTGCTGATATATATACTTTCGGGGGTTATCTTGCAGAAGGTGATTGGAGGAAAGAAATTGTTACTTATTTGGAAGATCCATCCCGAATGGTCTCTAGAAAGCTCAGGTATAAAGCTATAAAGTTCGTTCTTCTTGATGATAAATTGTTTTATAAATCATTGGATGGAGTATTGTTACAATGCTTGAATCAAGAAGAAGCAAAAAGGCTGATAGGTGAAGTGCATGATGGATTATGTGGGGCCCATCAATCGGCTTACCGAATGAAATGGGTTATTAGGAGAACTGGATATTATTGGCCGACAATGTTGGAAGATTGTTTTGAATATTACAAAGGGTGTCAAGATTGTCAAAGATTTGGAAACATTTAGAGAGTCCCAGCATCGGCTTTGAATCCCATTATCAAGCCATGGCCATTCAGAGGATGGGGAATAGATTTGATTGGCCAAATAAATCCTTCGTCGAGTAAGGGGCATAAGTTTGTGCTTTTAGCAACTGATTATTTTACTAAGTGGGTTGAGGCAGTTCCATTGAGAAAGGTAACATCAGAAAATATGGTTGAGTTTGTCAAGGAACATATCATTTACAGATTCGGGATTCCTCAGACAATCACCACTGATCAAGGGACTCAATTTACATCTTCAGAATTCAGAGATTTTGCTGAAAGTATGGGGATAAAATTACTGAATTCTTCTCCTTATTATGCTCAAGCCAATGGACAGGCAGAAGCTTCAAACAAGATCATGATTAAAATCATACAGAAGAAAATTGATCAA
Organism: Echinochloa crus-galli; assembly: GCA_900205405.1. NCBI lineage: Eukaryota > Viridiplantae > Streptophyta > Magnoliopsida > Poales > Poaceae > Echinochloa > Echinochloa crus-galli. The sequence continues at coordinate 192,068 of OAMR01000155.1, forward strand.
AAGCCAAGGAGGTGGCATTCGGTACTCAATGAAGCATTGTGGGCTTACCGAATGGCTCCTCATGGGGCTACAAAAACATCTCCTTATGAACTAGTGTATGGACATCATGCCATTTTACCATGGGAATTACAAACAGAGTCAAGGAGAATACAGTTGCAGAAAGATTTAAGTTCTAAAGATTACAATGACTTAATGATGGACGAATTAGAAGATTTGCATATGATTCGTCTCAAAGCATTGGAAAATATCGAGAAAAATAAGATGCGAGTTGCCAAATATTACAACAAGAAGGTAAAAGTCAGGCAATTTGCAGAAGGAGATCTAGTTTGGAAAGCAATATTGCCGATTGGTACTAAATACAGTACATTCGGTAAGTGGTCACCAAATTGGGAAGGTCCTTTCAGAGTAATTAGATGCGTGCCTGGCAATGCATACATCCTAAAAACTTTGCTAGGAGAAGAATTCACTGCTGCTATAAACGGAAGATATTTGAAGAAATACTATCCTAGCGTTGAGATTGATCGTTGATTAAGACACAAATTGCTAGAAATAATGGAAATAGCCGGCATTCGGGAAGAAGCCGCCTTCAGAGCAAAAAATTTCCAACAGAGAAAAAATGGCCAATACTAGATTGTATTGCCCTTAGTGCTAACAATATACATCATCAATTCAGTAAAGATATCACAGAGGAATCACAAAAGATAAACTTTATTGCCGAAATTCAATAATCCCTGGTACAAACTACTGAGACAACTTGTTCAAAACAGACTGGGGACGAACTGAATCGGCAATCAAGGTGTTCAAGATCATCGATGCTTCCGCAGAAGTCCAAACGTGACGGAAAGAATTTCGATTGTTGCGGAAGCTACTATTTACATTCAATCATCCCTAGTATAAACTAATCAAACAGCTTGTTCAAGACAGACTGGGGATGGATTGAATCGGCGACGGCAGCGCCATGGCCCTCGAGGCGCTCGATGGAGACGTCGATGTCATCGATGTCTTCTGGCTTGCCGCCAGCAAAACCGGCCGGGAGTTCGGAGTAGTCGCGGCCAGTATGCGTCGACATGGCGACGAGGCCCACAGCAGCACCCAGGCGAACGCCATGAAGAGCCACCTCGTCGACTCGACCTGCTACAGCACCGAGGCGAGCCTCTGGCGTCTCTCCAGGAGCGTTCACCTTGTTCGCCAGCTCCTCCACCTGATGACTTCGAGCAGTTGCTTGCGCTCATGCTGCCATTCAAGGTCAGCAATCCCGGCTTGTTTGGAGATGACCTCCAACTCGCGACGAGAGTCATCGCGCTCCGCTTTAAATCGGCGAGCATCGCCGTCCGTGTAGCGGAAGTCGTCCGATGAAGGAGTCCGGTTGGACGAACTCGAGGAGCTGGACGACGCACCAGCAGCGGCAATCCATTGGATTACCCTGAAAAAACAAAGAGATTCGTCAAGGAGAGGGCAAATCTCGAGAAGAACAGAGAGAAGCAAACAGCCAATCACCTGCGGCGAGCGCCGGCGCGACTTCCTTCGGGCTCGTCAGCGGCCGGGCGCCTCCTGTTGTTGTCGGCCATTGGAAGTTCCTCAGAGTTACTGTGGATGGGGAAAAATGACTTGGGCCAGTAAGAACTTGGAAGACGAAGAACTTGATGAAAGCTGTGGGCTGCTTGGGTCTTTATTTATAGAACCTGCAGAGGAGATCGTGGTCGGAGATCGTGGCGCGCATCCCAAAATTTCGGAAGGTGGAAAGCCCCACGAACCGAGCAGTCGCCGTGTCGTTTGGGATTCATGCCGAATCGGGTTCGGATCTACTGGATTGGATTCGGCTGTGTTGTGTTAGGTCGTTTTTCGGGTCTGACGTTGTTACGACTAAGTTTTGCCGAATGTGTTGTTCACAATAAAGCGAGGAAGAGAGCAAAGATTGGTGAGACTACAAAGTTGGTAAGACATTCGGCTAATTAAATATTCGATACAACTACACACCCAAGTACTTGGAGATTACATCTTTAGCATCAGATATCATTCTATTAATGGTCTCCAAAAGATTTTGGCCTGCTTCTTGGGTTTTTATCAGAGCAGAGAGCTTCGTTTTGAGATGTTTATCTTCAGTTAGAATTGCCGATGCTTCCTTTCGTATCTTCAAGTATTGAGTTCTAAAGATTACAGTGACTTAATGATGGACGAATTAGAAGATTTGCATATGATTCGTCTCAAAGCCTTGGAAAATATTGAGAAAAATAAGATGCGAGTTGCCAAATATTACAACAAGAAGGCTGACAATTCTTTATTACTTTGAGCTTGAATATACAGATCTTTCAAGGATTGTTTGGCTATGGCTCTTCTTTGTTCTAGAGCTGGTTGTAAAGATTGACTTTTCAGAACCTGTCTGACTGTAGCAAATTGTTGATCCAATTGAGAGATTGGTTCCAAAGAAGCTTGAATATCAACAGGAAGGTTTTGTTCAATGGGCTCGAGCATATCTCTCAGAAGATCAGCATCATTGACTTGATCCTGGATGTCTTTGTGCAGAAAGGAGAAGATTTCCTTTAGTTTTGCCTGGGTTTCTTCTGATAAAGCCTGATTAGAAGAAATTTCCTCTGCTTGTTCGGCAACAAGATCATCCAAAGGAAATGAGTAGCTGGGTGATGAAGTTATTTTCTCCTGGAAAGATATATTGCCGAATTAATGAGTATCCATTGAATAAAGAACTGGGAAGACTGAGTAATTATCTCTACCTCATTCCTGATCTCTTGGATGGAGAGAGAGGGCAGCTCAAGTTCAGGCAAAGATTCTTGTATGTCATGTTGAGGAGAGCTTGGAAGATCTTTTGGTGGGGAAGAGGCTTCTGGCTGAGGAACATTAGGTGAGGCTGAAGCTGGTTCTTGATGAGAAGAAGAGCTCTCCAAGATTGGATCCATTGAGATTTGCTCTGAAACTAAAAAAGAATCAATGCCGATGGAGAAGAACTTTAAAGACAAAATAGTGAGAAATTTTACCAATCACTGGAGCATCGGCGGGTTCTGTACTGATGGCCAATTGTTGTGATTTGGCCTGAAATCATAAAGGAGTAGAAGTGAGCAGAATGAAATTAGCATTTTACTCGAGGAAGGAGATATCTGACCTGAGCAATTCTTTTGCTGCTTGTTCTTTTCTTCTTTATAGCCGAAGGAGCAGTTAGAGAAGATGTTTTCCTCTTGGCAGAAGGTGGTGCAGCAAGAATTGGATCCAGACTGGCAGGCCTGGACATTATTTGAGCCAAAGAAGGAGAGAGATGCCCCAGAATAGATATTGGGCCAGCGATGTTATATACAATTGCTCTAGCCAGAGGGGCAGGGACTGTGTCCTGCAGAATAACAGAATCAAAAGTCGATGAAAGAGGGTGTTATTGGAAAAACAGATGGATTATAAGCATGTTTACCTCTGAATTCGGCTGATAATCAGGCATTAACTCAAGGCAAAGAGGGTGAACTGGTGCATTGAAGATATGATCATGGAATTCTTGCCACCAAAGGGTGAAGGAAGGATGAATGAGTGCTGTTGGCACAAAGGGATCGAGTTGATAGATGGCTGCACAGCACTTGTAATCAAAGACCCTTCTTGTTTCTGTGGAGTCTTTGATGATCTGCCTCGGCTTGAGGAATTCATGGAGAAATAATCTTGGGGGCACTTGGCCACACCCTAGTTGCCTGGCAACTATGTTCGGCTGGTAATACTCATATGAACTTTGAACCAGCCTTCCTCCACAAAATTCGGCTGGTAAGATGCAAGGCCGAATGAAAGTGTTAAAAATTGCTGAGGACTCTGTATCTATGCATCCAGTCTCGAAGCTGAATTCACAAGGGAAAGTGAGATTGTCATTGTCCATGTATGGGAACCAGAGGGGATTGGCAAAGCCTTTGAAGAAAAGTTCAAACAGTTCTCCAATGCTCTTGTTGATAGCAATAGTGGAGGCTGCTTCCCCATAGGTTTGACAGCCTTTGGTGCTCTGGGCTTCTGCTTCCTGGTAATTGACCGAGGGGAAATATCGGCTGTTGAGGTCAATGGAGACAATTTGGTGCATGTACAATTGCAGCCACATCTGGACGAACCACCAGGGACCATTGACGCAGGAAATTTTCTTGTTGGTGTGCATCTGATAAATGGTCTGATGGAGCATGTGATAGACACTTCCCAGGAGATATTTCCCGAGAGGGATAAGTGTGCCTGCAGCCAGGTGGAAGAAGCGGATGTCGAGCAGAACTAACTTGGGAATGTTGAGTGCTTCTGGTCAATTCCGAGATAAAAGTATCCTTTATCCCGAAATTGAAGGGGCACCTACCCCCCTTAAGATGAATCTCGTCCTCGAGATTCGGATGTAGAAGCGAAGAGCTGTGGGTACTCGGACTTGGGATCTTCTTCCCGCTCCCAAGTCGCTTCATCTACCGAATGTCGGCTCCACTGCACCTTGCACATCCGAATGGTCTTGTTCCTCAGCACTCTCTCTGACACCTCCAGGATCCATATCTACTACTTATCATAAAAGGATCCAGGCCGCGGTCCTCCTGAACATTCAACTCTTCAATCGGGATCTGCTCTTCTAGCATCCGCAAGCACTTCTTCAACTGGGACACATGGAACACATCGTGTACTCCGGCTAGTCTCTCAGGCAGGTCTAGCCGATATGCCGGAGCGTTTCGCCCATCCGTTCCTGTATCCTGAACGGTCCGATGTAACGAGGTGCCAACTTGCCTTTGACATTGAACCGCTTTACACCTCTCATCGGTGACACCTTGAGGTACACAAAATCATCGACCTTGAAGCTGAGGTCCCTCCGTCTGACATCGGCATAACTCTTCTGTCGGGACTGGGCCACCTTCAGGTTTTCTCTGATCACCTGCACCTGCTGCTCTGCATCTCTGAGTATCTCCGGACCAAAGACCTGACTCTCTCCGGTCTGATCCCAGAACAATGGGGCCCGGCACTTCCTGCCATACAATGCCTCAAACGGTGCCATCTGCAGGCTCTTCTGGTAGCTGTTGTTGTAGGAGAACTCTGCATACGGCAAACTCTTATCCCAGCTGACACCATACTGCAAAGCACAAGCTCTCAACATATCCTCTAATATCTGATTTGTCCGCTCCGTCTGACCATCTGTCTGCGGGTGATAAGCTGAGCTGAAGTGCAACTTCGTGTCCATGGACTCATGTAACTTCCGCCAGAAGTGCGAAGTGAACTGAGTACCACGATCCGACACAATCTTCTTTGGCACTCCGTGTAAGCACACAATCCGCTCCATATACAACTCTGCAAGTCTGGCGCCTGTGTAGGTGGTCTTCACTAGCAGAAAGTGGGCCACCTTGGTTAGACAATCAACAATCACCCAAATGGAGTCGAATCCTCTCTGCGTGCGGGGCAACCCAGTGATGAAGTCCATGCCAACTTCTTCCCATTTCCACTCCGGGATCTTCAACGGCTGAAGCAATCCAGCTGGCCTCTGATGTTCTGCCTTGACTCGCTGACATGTGTCGCACAATGCCACGTCAGTCGCCACATCACGTTTCAATCCGTACCACCAGAATCTCTCCTTGATGTCCTGATACATCTTTGTGCTGCCTGGGTGGATCGAATAAGCTGAGTCGTGTGCCTCTCTCAGAATCATCTCCCTGATCTGCGCTATATCTGGCACACATATCCTCTTTCCATGCCATAGAGTTCCCTGATCATCAACTCGTAATCCAGGGGCCTTTCCCAATGCAATGTTCCCCACAATCTCTCTGATCTTCTCATCCTGCAGCTGACCTCTCCGGATCTCCTGCTCGAGTGTGGGCTGCCATCTCTGTGATACTGGTGACGAATCCCAGGCTCATCTTCTCAAACTCTCGGCTGAGCTCCTCAGGCAAACAGTGTCCCGTGATCCTGTTCACATAACTCCTCCTGCTCAGAGCATCTGCTACCAAATTAGCCTTCCCTGGGTGATAATGAATCTCCAGATCATAGTCCTTGATCAGCTCTAACCATCTACGCTGTCTCATGTTCAGATCCGACTGGGTGAAGACATACTTGAGGCTCTTATGATCAGTGTAGATGTCACATCTGTGTCCAATCAAGTAATGTCTCCAGATCTTCAAAGCATGTACAACAGCTGCCAACTCCAAGTCGTGCGTCGGGTAGTTCTGCTCATGCTTCCTCAGCTGCCTGGACGCATACGACACGACTCTGCCCTCCTGCATAAGGACGCAACCCAGTCCTAGACGGGATGCATCGCAGTAGATGGAGAAACTCTTAGCCAAATCTGGCAATACTAGCACTGGGCTGTAGTCAACCTCTTCTTCAACTCTTCGAAGCTGACCTGGCATGCCTCTGTCCACACAAACGGGGCATTCTTCTCTAGCAAAGCAGTCAGCGGCTTAGCGATCCTGGAGAATCCTTCAATGAACCGTCTGTAATAACCGGCCATCCCAAGGAAACTCCTGATCTCGCTCACATCCCGTGGCGGATTCCAGCTCAACACATCGCTGACTTTCTTCGGATCAACTGCCACTCCTCCATTGGACAACACGTGTCCCAAAAAGGCCACTTCCTTCAGCCAGAACTCACACTTGCTCAGCTTGGCGTACAACTGATGCTCCCGGAGTCTCTGCAGTACCAACCTCAGATGTTCTTCATGTTCTGGGCATACCCGGCAACTCGTCAGGGAACACATCCGGGAACTGGCTCACCACCCTGATATCTTCAGTCATCGTCCCTTCAGCTTGATTTGCTTGGCTTTGCTCTGAGGAACTGGCTGCCTGGTACTCCACCTTGTCACCGGACTCTCCTGTCAGCTGAATGGTCCTCGTAGCACACCTGATCATTGCATCATATCTGGTCATCCAGCTCATACCCAAGATCAAATCAAAACCAAGGGTCTCCAAGACTATCGGACCTGCCCAGAACTCTACCCCCCTTATTATGATGGGGACATGGGGGCATCGTAGAGTAGCCCGCTGTTCACCCCCTGGTGAGCTTACTAGCATAGTGTTCTTCATAGGTTTCAGAGCTAATAAATTCTTCTTCACAAATGCAGCAGAAATGAAAGCATGCGAAGCTCCGGAATCAAATAAAACAGTGGCGGGGGTCCAATTGACGAGGAACGTACCCACAACGACATCGGTAGATGCCTCAGCTGTCTCTGCCCCGGTATGGCTGAGCTTGCCCCGAATCGGAGTCTGCGGCGCACGACCTCCTTGTTGCTGACCCTGCTGCTGCCCAACTCTCTGAGCACTACTCTGACCAGGGACACTCTGAACTCTGCGAGGACAAGCATTGGCATAGTGCCCTGGCTCATCACAGTGGAAGCACCTCTGTCCTGTCACTGCGGGACTGACTGGAACCGGACGCTGAACTGGTCTCGGTGGCACCTGGCTGCGCTGAGCTGGACCCATCTGCGACGGATCCTGGGGACGCTGCTGCTGTGGCGCCCGAGGAAACTGAGGACGCTGCTGCTGGTACTGGCCACGACCGAGCATGCCGGACTGGCCCTGGAAGCGCTGCTGGCCTCCCACCTGCTGACTCTGCGGAGGTGTGAAGCGTGGACGACTGCTGCTGCCCACCTGCTGACCCTGGAGCTTCCTCTTCTTGTCTTCCATCTCACGGCGCTTGTGCTCTAACATCAGAGCGTCGTCCACCAGCTCGTGAAAGGTCGGGAACTTGGTGCACATGAGCTGGTACTGGAGAGCATCCTGCAGACTGTCACGGAACCTGGCCTGCTTCTTCTGATCGGTGGCCACGTCTTCTGGAGCATAACGGCCCAACGCAACGAACTTTTCACGATAAGCCGTGACACTCATCCCTTCCTGCTTCAGAGCCAGGAACTCCTTCTTCTTCAGGACCATCAAAGCCTCTGGCACGTGGTGTGCACGGAAGCTGCTGCTGAACTGCTGCCAAGTGATCTGAGTACCGGCCGGGCGTGAGGACTGGTATGAATCCCACCAATCCAACGCCGGCCCCTGAAGCTGCCCTCCGGCGTACAGTACCTTCTCTCTGTCATCGCACTGGGCGATGTCCAACTGTCTCTCCACTGCCTTGAGCCAGTCATCTGCCTCAAGGGGGTCGCTGGCCTTGCTGAAGGTCGGCGGGCGTCCCTTCAGAAACTCGCCCCTCTTGTCTCTGGGCGGTGCAGCTGCCTGAGGGTGCGGGTTGTTCTGGTTCTGCTGGATCAGCCTCATGGTCTCAGCCATCTGCTGCATCATCTGAACTTGAGCATACATCAGCTGCTCAATGGTGGGGATCTGATGGTTCGGGTCGATGTTCGGGGGCGGGTTCTGGTGCGGAGGCTGTCCTCCCGCATTGCCCCCGAGGTGAGCCATCTATAATCACAAAGGTTAGATATCAGAGGATTAGTACGAGAAAAATATATACCCCCCTGCTATCTAAACAATAAAGTCCTTAAGCCTTATACCTATATCTAGATGGTAGCAGATAGGTGTCTGCGCCCATCACAATCATTACAAAACTCCAAATCAAACGTATGCATAATAACAATAAGTACAAGCATTTAAAGACATAAACGCACACAAGACTCGACTGTTAGATTTTTAAGTGAAAATCATGGAGGTCTCCTAGTAATTTGTCAACCGTACTATCTAGGCTGCATTCCTACAGTCAACCTGGCTCTGATACCAATCTGTCACACCCGGATTTACACAAAACCCGAATGCGGCCATATGTGTGCCCAGGAAGTCCACAGACACATATAGCAAACAAATATGGTAAAAATCAGAGTACAATGCTTTATTAATCTCATGATAGCGTAGCGTTTACATCAGAGTGCTTCAGAAATAAAATCATGGACAGCGGAAGACTAATACATCTCTCTAGCGTAGCCGCAATCCCACAGGGACTCTGACTGGGAGAACGCGAGCTCAGAAGTAAGGCAAGTCCTCTGGTGTCACACCCGGATTTACTCAAAACCCGAATGTGGCCATATGTGTGCCCAGGAAGTCCACATACACATAGAGCGAACAAATATGGTAATAAATTCAGAGTACAAATGCTTTATTCTCAACATAAAGTAGCGATACATCAGAGTGCTTTAAAAATGAATACATGGACAGCGGAAGACTAATAAATCTCTCTAAGAGTAGCCGCATATCCCACAGGGACTCTGACTGGGAGAACGCCAGCTCAGAAGTATGGCAGATCCTCCGGAAACTCCACTGCGTAATCAGCCTGACTCCAATCTGTTACCCGTCCGGGATTTTGCCCAAAAATGATAAATACAACAAGTGTAAGCAACAGAGTTACTTAGCAAGTATAACACGGGTTATGAAGGCTCAAAAAGGCTAGACACAGGCTTAACTGCATTAGCACTTTTAGTTGGTTCGTTTTAATCATAATTACTACTTTAGATGAATCCCAGTTGCATCCCATGATAATTAATGTAAGTCATCATTAAACAGTAATAAAGATCATATTCTAATCATAAAAGGATCCAGGCCGCTCGTGACCCTGAGCCGGGCTATCATGATAGATCGTACACTCTTCAGATGTTTCGCCCTTTTCCCACCAGTCGCGTAAAAGTTCAGAAGAACTTTGCACCCAACCACGCACATCAACACTTCCAAGGTGTGATTGCATAGGGACGCTACGAGGCTTTCACAAGACACCCTAACAAGTCAGTAGCCACTGGAGTACTATACGGTGGTGAAAACTTAGGCACCGATATTGACTGACCCTCAGGGCGCAACGTGAGGGGGTCAATGGCGTCCATGCGCCGGCAAATCATGCCAACAAAAGTAAATGGCACAACGTGCGGAGCTCCCGCACTCACGGGGGCTCCCAACACGGGACTGGGTCCAACATGACCTAGCCGACGGGGCTACCGTCCTCGGTGGAATCGGAGAACACCCAGCACCGTACCTCACACAACGCCGTAGGCCACTCGGTAACCACTGCCAAGCTAGAGACGTACAAGCTACTCAACCAAGACCAGAGCCATTAAGTCAATTTTAACAATTAAATAAAGGTGACAGTAATTGCGCCTAACAAAAGTGCTACCCATATGCATAAACCCATAGGAGTACAAGGACAGGGAAAGTAAATGCTAGGTACAACCTTAAAGGATAACAGTATTAAACACATGCGTATGTAATGAACAGTGAATTTAAAAGTGGGATAGGTAGCAAGGATTGTCTGTGCTATAACTTGCCTTTCTTGGAGTACGGCTGTAGCTGCAAATCCTGCTCCGGCACGTCCTCAACGTACTCGAAGTCCAACGCTATGGGCTCGCCGCCTGGACACGATCATCACGCACGCATCCATAGCAATCATCACATACAAACAAAAGTAAAACTATTAGAACAGTACACCAAACAGTGAAAACAGTACAAAAACAGGAGCTAGAAATAATCTACGCTTCGCTACGAACACATGAGCGCAAAAATCACACTAATCGGAGCTAAAACGCAAAAGTTATAGCAAAACTAAGTTCCAGGGACTTGCTGGCAAGTTTCTGGAACTTCCAGGGGCCTATTAGTGAAAAACCGAGGACCTAAACATAAATACCGAAGTTTCCAGGGGGCTGGCGCGCAAAACTACGCGTATTGGACTGCGGGTTCAATTTTTAAAAAGACCAGGGGCTTAAACGAATAAAACAAGACCTATCTGTAATTATTTTTGAACTGGAGTGGACCGGGGGTTAATTACCAGAAAGCCTAGGGGCTCTTTAGCAAAACCGCACCGCTGACCGGTACGCGCCGGGTTTGACTCGGGCGTCGGCGAATCTGGGCCGTTAGATCTAGATCGGACGGCTGGAGTTTAAATAGCGAAGGGGTATCGACCGATCTAATCTCGTGCGTTGATCTCGGATCGGACGCTCGGGATTTAAAACGCGAAGGGGTACGCGGGATTCTAATCTAGGCCGTTGATCTCGGATCGGACGGCTCTGGGCGATTGGCTCGCCGGAGACGAAGGGGACGCGGCGGCGCCGCTCGGCCGAGGCGAAAGTTCGCCGGAGTTGGGGATATCTCGTTAGTTGCACCGGGTGGGAAACTCGGTGCTAAAGGGCTTTCCCACCCGGTGCAGATGTCGATCATTCTGGTAGTGGCAATGTCATACGACGAGGCATCGGGCGGGCCCTTGCCTTTTTGGGTATTTGGATTTTTCACTCCATATCTTATTCGTCGGTCAGCAATCAGCTGCGCCCGGATCTTAAGCTCAGCAATGCTGGATGCAATCTCGCGCCTGGGGCTGAACGTCCAGAGGTCGTAGACTAGCGTGACTATGCAGGGGCAGCATTTTGCATCCAAGCCTAGTTTAGCAAGGGTGGAGGCAACTTATAAGCCTTTGTCTTCCAGCCATAGCACCTTCGGGTTAACCCTTTTACACGAAGCGAGGACGAAAGTGTAAGCAGGGTGCTATGTGTACGCGTGCACGCCTCTCGAAAGGGCTGTGCGGTGCGGCTTTGGAGGGCGGGGTGTTACAACCACGGACGCCCCTGATCATATCATACTCCTGGGCGAGAAGGTTGCCCAGCTTGCCCAGGAGAGAATCCATGGTGGCCGTCGAAGCACCAACCACCAACTCCATCTTCGTGTTCCTTCTTTTTATGCTCTTCAATACAGTACTGTAGAAACCATAAACATACAAAAGGTCAGAGTGAACTACCAATGTACGCGACCAGCCGAACATATAAAAAAGGTCTTAATCGGAATGCATGTTGAATCACATCGGGACGATTGCGGCATGAGCTATAAATTATGTTTTTTTAATCCACTGGTACCAATAGTTAACTAGCACCGGTGGAACAAGGGTTAGATGGATCCACCTGTAGTCCTGGTTGGTTCAGGTCTAATGTACCAAAAATTCAACCGTATTGTTCTTTCGAGACTAAAGGTACGAGCCAGGACTAAAGCGGGTTCTTTAGTCTCAGTTGATATTATATTAACCGGGATTAAAGAATTTTGCACCCAAAAAAATATGAAAATTCACGAGAGGTTCCCTACACAAGCACGTCACAAGTCACACGATTTTTTACACGAAATATGCGTGTGCGGTGTGGTGATTCGAATTCATGATCTCTAGCCTCACGCGTAGCTTCCTTACCATCTCACCTACATGGGATATCTGACTGAGTAGGGGATGCAATCTATTTTTAGTAACTTGTGGGGGACACTTTAGTCTCGATTTGTACTAGCAACCAAGAATAAAAGGTCACCTTTAGTCCAGGTTGATTTTACCAACCAAGACTAAAGCTGTAACATCCCAGATTTTCTGAAATGTTAAAAATGTGGATTTCAAAAAATTTTCGTGCTTGATGTGCTTTGCTCATAATCGTAAGGATGTATTCTTGTGCCCTCTCTAAAAATTCCTAGTAATAAACTAATTAAATTGCTTTGTGTGCTAAGGACAATTTAATACTAGTGTGATTTGGCTCTTAGTTGGTTTCTTGGTTCTTTGCGTGTGGTTTAATTTGAATTCTAAATTCAAATTAAATCTAAAGCTAACAACTAATTCTTGGGCTCTAACCGCTAACTGTCCTAACCTCAATCAGCCCTGAGCCTACTAACCTACCCTGCTCCCTCTAACTGAGACCTGCTAACTAGCCAGCTAACTTGACCCGCTAACTTTTCAGCCATCTCAATCTCAATGTGCTCTGGGAATTGATATAATGAGTTACGATTTAATTTTCCGACTCTTCGAATCAATTCCATGCTAATTGATTTGATTTCGGGAAACAATCTAATTCATTTGTATTAAACTTCTATGGACTTCATTCGAATTGTGACTATATTTTCTGGCTTCTCGAATTAATTATCTTCTAATTAATTTGTTCCCGGAAAATTAGTCTAATTCATTTGTATCGAGTTCACCAAATAAATTGCTAATAATTTATTTGGTGAGCTAGGATTAAATGGCCCATCTTTATCTCTATCTCTCTTTCATGCTCCGTTCACGTGAACTGCCATATTCAGTCTTATCTAATTCTTTTATCCCATCTCGTGTAATATCGGAATCCTATCCATTCCTTTCAAGTAATCACCAACGCTTCAGTCTGTCTTTATTCCTTCACTCGAGCTCGGAACAAATCTCCTACAGCAGCCCAGCGTGAGGCCCAGCCCAACCACCGCTCCTGCATGCTGCTGTTCAAGTGCCACGGGCGCATCTCTCTCTGTCTCTCAAACTGACCGGTGGGGCCAGCAGCTGAAGCTGCGTCTTCTCAACGCGAAGCCGTCTCTGCTGTCGCCTTTTCTCTCTCTCGTTTCTTTCCTCTTCCGCAAGAAGCCAGCCGCACCGCTGCTCCACCTGCTCGCTCGGCCTCGCCGCTCGGATGCGAGCCACGTGCACGACAGCACGAACGCCGAGGATCTCCGCCGCACATCCCATCCTCGCCAGCACCCCGATGCCCTAGCCGCGGGTATAAAACCCCAGCGCCGCTCTCCTTCCCCTCTCCCAAGCCACCGCCGCCAGCTCTCTTCTTCCTGTTCTTTCTTTCCCCGCAAGAAGAAGCAAGCTTCCTGCTCATCTCTCTCCTCTCATTTTTCCACCGCCGCCGCCAGCTCTCCCTCTCTGCTCATTTCTTTCACCCGAAGCAATCACCAGCGCCCCCTCTCCATCTCTCTGTCCCCTTCTTCCACTGCAAGAAAGAAGAGCCACCGCACAAGCAAACCTGCAGCTCTCTCTCTCTGGATTTCTTCCCTCGAGATCTCCCTCTGTTTTCTCCACCGAAGCATATCAGCAGCTGCCTTTCCAATCTCTCAGCGAGCAAAGCCCAGCAGCGCCGCTTGAATTGTTCTACTCTGCTCTAAATTCAAGCACACAACCAGCAGTTCTCTCTCGTATTTTTCCTCTCCCTTTGAAATTCTGCACCGAGCAAAGCAGCAGCGCCGCTAGCCATCCTGCACGCTGCTACTTCTTGCCTTCTGCTGTCCACGATAGAGGCAAATCAGGAGCCGCCCGTGGAGGAGACCGAGCGTGGACGAGTCGTCGCCATCCGCAAGCACGAAGCGCCGCACCAGAACTACATCAACCTCGTCGGAGCTGCGTCCAAGGCGCCAGGGGGTCTGCTGCAACTCCGTCAAGCCGCAGCAGCTGGGACGCCAGCACTCATCCTCGACCTTACCATCGTTGCGCCCGCAACCTTCCTGCCCTCCACGCCTACCACGTGTTCGACGGTATGTCTGACCCAGAACCCACCCTTCCTCCTCCACGTTGACACTGCTACCCTGTCCTCTGTGTTCACAAACTGTTCGGTGAAATGCATGAACGCCGCCGCTGATGTGGAGTACCACAAGCTGCTGTTCCGGCCTCGCCTCCAAGGTGTTCGATGAAAAGCCCAAGCAGGACCGTGAGCTGCTGCCTTCGCCAACCGTCGCCCCCAACCTGTTCGACGAAATGCCCAGCTGGCCCTAGGTGAGCTGCGCTGCCCCTTTCCCTTCCTGTCCGTGAACCGGCCTTCGTACCGTGGAAGCGTCGTCGTTGCCGAGCCTCTGTGTGCCAGCCATCGTGCTGTGCGTTTTGTGCAGGTCCCCGTCGCGCCGCTAAACCTTGCGCAAACCTGCTGTCGCCCTTCCTTGCAGCCGAAGCCGCCGCGGACCGGAGAACCGGCCACCGCGAGCGAGCCAAGGCCGTGTTGCGGCCGCGGACAACCGCGAGCCCGCGCATGTGCTCCCAGCCGCGCGCCAAGCCGTGCCGCGGCCCAGCGATAGTTGGTGACCGCACACGCGCTGCTAACATGCCACCGCTAGCCGCCCCGCATACTTGCCATGCGTCGCGTGTCGCGCCATGCCGCGACGTCGCGTGCACGTTCGAGCGCGTGCAAACCGCAGCCGCTAGCCCTTTTCATGGAATCCGGCTCTCTCTTCATGCCTTGCAAAGAACACCATCCTCGTTTAGCCAAGTAGCCTCCCTTGTGTGCGCCACGCGCAGCGGCGAGGCAAATGTCTCTTTGGCATTTGATCGAACACCTTGTGTGCTTTCCTGTTCAGCTATCCCTCGACCTCAAATCTGACCCAACCAAGCCCCGGATTCCTTCGGCCCTGTCCCAGATCGTTGTGGCCACCTCCGGCCAGCAACGGCCACGTCCTAGCCACCCCTGGCCACTCGTTGCCACACCCAGCCACCCTCAGCCTGACCGCGGCCAGCAGCAGGCTGGCTGCAGCCGGCCACAGCTAGCCACTGCCTGTCCAGACCTGGCCATAGCCGGCTATGCTTGGCCATAGCTGGCCATCCCTGGCCGCAAGTATCCCAACAGCCCCTGGACCAAACCTACACCCTTCCTCGCTGTCCACAAGTGATTCTCGCCCGTGTAGTCTTTCTCACTAACCATCGGACCCACTAACTTGACATGAATCCAGGGTCCACTAACATGTAGGGATCCACATGCTGACATGTGGGACCCTCTGACCCTTCTTTCGTAAAGTGTTGTTGACTGTCTTTCGGTCAACGCTGACGTATGCAGAGCCCACTGCTAGCGTCAGTACTACTAACCTAGAGCCGACATGTGGCATGCTTTGGTGATGCCACATGTCTATGTTGTTTTCTTTTTCGTCATTAACTAAATCAAAAAGGTATTTCAATATTTAAAAATCCATAATAAATTGACTCTAGCTCAGAAAGATATGAAACTACTTTCATTACTTTTCTAAAAACATGATCTACGCGCTAGAATAGAGTTTGGAGTTATTTGGTTTTTCTTTGCTTCTTCTTTTGGAGTTCATTTGCTTAGTTATCGTTGTTATTTATAATCCGACTGTTAGGATCCTCGGAAGACTCGGACGACTTCGTCGACCTCGTCTTCGACTACGTGAAGGAAGAAGATGAAGATATGGACTATGCTCCAGGTTCACGCCCGACCATTCTCTGAAATACCTATTAGACATGCAACTAGTATGCTAGCGCTTTACTTTACTCGCATGATAAACCTGCACTGCCTTTGTTATTATCCTGTTACCTTGCTACCTACTACTCACTTTATGATATATGCTATGCTATGCATGTGTTGGGATGGTTGTGATTGATCCTCTTGGCGTGAGTTGTGGGTGGTTTGGGAGGAGTAGTGCAGCTAGGCGGTGTAAGCGAGTAATAACAACTCGATCGTTGATCGAGGTGCTGAGGGGCTGCACTCAGGCAGTCCCTATGGAGTACCTGTTGCGCGTACATGGTTCTTGGATATTGGTACTCGGTGAGTACCTGAGGAGTTTGGGCGGCAATACCTGTTATGGGTGCCGATTGCGGACCGTTGCGGCGGACCGCTTATGACCCATACACCTCGTGGGAATACCGTGCTCACCATCTACCCAGTATGGGGAGGGTTCCAGCAAGCCTACTCTAGTGCGGCGCCGAGACTGTAGGAGAATCGAGCTTGATATGTGTAGGGGGGATTCGTTGCGGCGTAATCTCCCTGATTTACCACAGCCCCCGACTGGCCCCGGTGGGAAGGTTTCACGACCCTGGGGCAGATGTTAGATCAGATGTTTCCCGAGCCTAGGGAGACATGATTGGCGCCGTTACTGTTTAGGGTCTTTGCTGTGGGCTGTGTCTCAGGTTGGTTGCGGACTAGCCTTGCAGCCCGGATGGATTCCTAGAGTGCCACCTCTGCAGAGTGTAAATTATACGTATAGCCGTGTCCACGGTTACGGACGACCCATTTTCCGAGAAGCCCCGACTAGCATGGGAAACTGCTTTCTTACCTCATCCTTGATTCGGGTTATGAGAGATTGGTCCAGCTGAGGCTGTTGAGACAAGGTGGGGAGGGAGCTCACCGAGTCGACTAGTGAGTGAAAGGTGTTGGTGGATGATGTTTTGCGGGAACCTGCTGTGGCAGGACGAGCCCGATGGGATAATGTGAGGCTGACAGGTGGTTTGGGAGTGGATGTGTGTGTGAGAGAAGGAGTTGGTGATGAGATGAATTTGGGTTATTGCTGCTTCTTGCATAAGAAAACCCTGGCTCAATCCTTGATTATTTCTATACCTTAGAATAGGACACTTTAAAGCTTGCATCATATTATGGTTGGTGACGTGGACCTGTCCCATTTCCTTGGGGACAGTTATGGAGCTTTCAGGTGATAACTACAACTCCGATGGATGCTGCTTTGGAGGGTTACGTGCTTCGCTCAAGGATGCCTGTGGTGAAGATCGAAGATGAATACTTGAAGGCCTAGCTACCGCTGCGTAGATGTTTCATCTTGTCGATGTAGCCCAAGTGGCATGTACTAATCTCGTACCCTGTTATGTAAATATTGATTGAAGTCATGTTTATCGTTGTATGGATGTGATATTTGGCTGAAATGAGTTCTGTACGTGATAGCTGTTTATTCTGGGACTATCACAATGGTATAGGGAGTCGGATTCTCAGTTTCGAGAATCCGGTTCGTTTCAAAAGCCTTGAGATCTTTTAGTCTTGGTTGGTGGACTAAAAGATTTTAGGGCTCTAGACACCGATTAGTGTTACCAACCGACCATCGTTGGTGGTATTTCATGCCTGTTGTTGCCGACCAGGACTAAAGGGCTTTAGTCCCAGATTCAAAATCAACCAGGACTAAAAGGGTTGGATCAAAGGTCATTTCTCTACCAGTGTAGCTGATTATTATCAATCATTGGTTTGATCCATCTACTAATAAGATGGTCATAGATGGTTGCTGTCAACTATTTGCAGCCATGAACCTGCTTAGTGAAACGATTATATAGTAAGCAACCCCTGTAGCTTGTAGTTACTTAGTCTTACGGCTGAAGTTTTACACACTCAAAGGCTTGTTTGGAGAGATGGTAGCTGATGTGACACTTGACACTGTTGGGAAGGCCCTAAGCTGGTATTCCGAATATATTGTTTTGCTTTTAATATATATAAGCAAAGTCAACACATTTCTTGAAAAAAAATAACAACAAAGCCAGTGCCAAACTGGAAGTTGGCAACACAACATATACATCACATATATATATACACACACACACACTACTATTTCTCACCTCTGTTCTAAATTCCAAGCTACATTAATTTTTATTATAGTGCATGACTCCTCTGTTGAAGATGAGGGCGACAACTATATATAGGGTCTGCAATTTCATCGGTACGAAGACATTCTTTCCGGACGTACAACGACATCAAGACCGAGATAATGTGGCCACCATGAAATAATTTTCTCTGGTCTCTTCTCCATTTTATTGTGGTTTAGATTTGGTCACAATGAAAGATTATTGAGAATAAGTTTCAAATCAGTCTCACTCATTCTTGGGTGTCAGAAAGAAGAAGAAGATACACGGAAGAAGATTCTCACCTCCGCATGCAGGATTGTTGGCTGTCGTCCGTTGGGCATTTGTTCTCAGGCCTGTTGCCAAGTGTTTGCTTGTGTGGATCCATAAGAAACGTCATAGTTTTGCGATTGGAGCTATTCACAGCGTGGGTACAATTTAGTTGAAAATCAATTTCTGGATATATGTATAGTATATTTCAGAGTGCTTGTAACGTGTGTTGATGTACGGACTACTCCCTCCGTCCTAACATATACATACTTGATACTCCTAACCACTTTTTATTCATGTTCTATGCGTGCTTTCTCTCTAGACGCATGGACATCTCGATGCAATAATACTGGTGTTGAGAGAGAACTAAATGCATTCGTTGGTTCAAACAAAGGATGGTTAAGTCATTCTCAGTGGAAGTTTCATGGACACGATTACCTAGAGTTACACATCATCTAAACGTGTTTGAAACTAGGATGAAACACGTACCCCTCGATGCATAGTTTCATCTATTATTATTTTCTAGCTTATATGCAAGACACAAAATGTCTAGATAACTGTATACATGTAGTTTCATACTCATAAAACTTATTTCATCTTTCTTTTTATTAATATATTATCACATCATAAAACATTCTCTCATAACAGTCTATTTAATGTCCATAAAATTATCATTAAGAATGGTCTTACACCTTGTATGCTTCGACTGAGGGAATATTATCTAATATATTTCTTCTTTCGTCTAAAATAAAAATACACTAAAAGTCAGATCAAGCTAGGACCATTGGTTGGCGCACCAACGAAGGCAGGACCGCAGGATGTAGATATACATGGCTCAAGTCAAGGTCGTCGGTACTACCTTCTCGTACCATATTAGTTCCCTCTTTAAATGACTATCAATTCAATGGCTAGTGCACATGGCTCAAGTCAAGGTCGCTGGCACCTTCATCTATCATAGTATGAGTTTCCCTTTTAAATGACTGTCAATTCGGTCATGTTTAGTTTCTAAAAAAATCACCTATATCATATAGGATGTTGTAGTATTAAATGTAGATAAAAAATGACTGATAGTATAGATTATGAAAACTTTGCGAGACGAATTTTTAAACCTAAATAATCCATAATTTGTCAATATCATTTTACAGTAAATATATGCTAATAGTATCTTAATCAGGTTTAATGAATTCATCTCGTGGTTTCCAGTTGAATATGTAATTAGTACTTTTATTAGTATCTGAACACCAGTTCCGACATCCCATGAAAAATTTGATGTGACACCATAAAATTTTTCATACCTTATAAACACCCCTTGTCACTGGTGGACAACCCACCTTTAAGGGGCAAAGGTCTCTAGAAACCAACCGGGACTAATCAATCGAAACAAAAGCCCTCTAGTTCCGCTTCAAATAACCGGAACTAAAGGGTCTCTTTCACTATTAGAGAAAGTGACTTTCATCCTAGGCTATAGTACCGGTGTTTTTTGCATCCGGTACTAAAGGAGGCATTAGTACAGGGTAGGAAGATTTTACCCCACGGCGTCCCTCATGAGACACATTAGTACCGGGTGAGGGTGAAATTCGGCACTAAAGGCCCCTTCTAGTACCGGATGGGCACATAACCTGGTATTAAAGGGTCAAACACCCTTTAGTATCGGGTGTAGGCTTCACCCGGTACTGAAGTACACTAATTAGTATCGGGTGTAACTTTCACCCGGTACTAAAAGACAGCCCTCCCAACTACGGAAACCCAAATATTTCTAAGTCCCGCCCTCTTTCTCCCTCTTCCATCTTATCTCTTTTTCTCTCTTCGGATAGGCACATAACCTGGTATTAGAGGGTCAAACACCCTTTAGTATCGGGTGTAGGCTTCACCCGGTACTGAAGTACACTAATTAGTATCGGGTGTAACTTTCACCCGGTACTAAAAGACAGCCCTCCCAACTACGGAAACCCAAATATTTCTAAGTCCCGCCCTCTTTCTCCCTCTTCCATCTTATCTCTTTTTCTCTCTTCTCACGCCTCTCTTTTCCCTTGAGCAGGACCGAGAGGAGCTAGGGTGGCGCGCGGGGCCAGGCTGGCCTCCCGGCGGCGCGGGGCACGATGGCGCATGGGGCTAGGCCGGCCTCCCGGTGGCTCGGGGCACGGCGGCGCACAGGGTCAGGCTGGCCTCCCGATGGCACGCGGAGGCCATGCCGGCCTCCCGGAAGCACGCCAGGCCACCCAGTGGTGGACCTAGCACTGGTGAATTTTTGTGATTATTCTTGTGTAGTTTTTTGATTCTTGTGACTTGTCAAATAAAATCGGTTCTTGTGATTCTTGTGTATTCTTTTTATTCTTGTGACTTGTCGGATGAATTTGGATCTTGTGATGGTGAAATGAAATATATTGATTATTGTTGTAACTCTTGTAAAATTTGTGATTGTAATGGCTTTGTGATGATTTTGTTGTTGAATCCACTTGTGTGTGAATGATTGCAGAAGAACAAGAAAAAAAGAAGAACAGAAAAGAAGAAAAGAAAAAAAAGAACCTGGAATCCTGACGGAGGCAGCCACGTTAGTACCGGTTATTTGGTACGGTACTGAAGCCTAACGCTTTAGTACCGGATTCCCAATACCGGTTGCGTAACCGGTATTAAAGGGGGTTACCACCCGGTACTGAAGCCACTTTCTCTAGTAGTGTTTAGTTCCGGTTGGTAAAGAGTCTGTCATGCATGGGCCTGTGTGCAGGCATGCATGTGGACCCTTTAGTCCTTGTTAGTATTACTAATCCGACTAAAGCTTCCTTTTTATTTTTCTCCCACCCTTTTTCATATTATTACTTCCTAATTGTTGATTCGTATTTTAATTCTACTTCACTAAATATACGTATATTCTAATTGTTACTTCACTTATATATCTACGTGTACATTGATACTAACTATAGCATACTTACACGTATATGCTCATATTGTTTGCATTCATGCCGTCATTAATTATAACAGTTATATATATACAGTTTCATACATCAAACTAGCAAGTATTTATAAAATTATTGTATGAACAATAAAATATCCTTCAAATTCCTAACGACTTCTCGTGGAGTTGCTCGGTTGTTCAATTGGATGTCCATCGTAGTAAAAAATTTTCATTAGGATTTATCACCTCGTCCACCAGAAATCCTAGAAGTACTGTTGATTTGTCAAATTCCTAGAAGTACTGCTTGGTTTGGCTCTGTTCGGCAGGCTTTGGCTGGTGGCTGGTGCTGATTTGTTCTG
This sequence comes from Echinochloa crus-galli, assembly GCA_900205405.1. Taxonomy (NCBI): domain Eukaryota; kingdom Viridiplantae; phylum Streptophyta; class Magnoliopsida; order Poales; family Poaceae; genus Echinochloa; species Echinochloa crus-galli. The sequence continues at coordinate 213,512 of OAMR01000155.1, forward strand.
AGAGAAAAATATTGTTGGCTGGCAGATGACAGATGGTTGATGCTGATTTGTTCTAAAAAAATACTGCTGGCTGACAGATAACAAGCCAAGCCGAACACAATTATAAATTGTGTTTATCCTTAATCCAAATTGATAACAACCGATCCTTCTCAATAAGTTTATCCTTATTCCAAATCACCTGTAATGTGTAAAAATATTAACATTAGACCCAACAATTAAATATATAGCATGCTTGATTATGTCACACCCGGATTTACACAAATCCCGAATGTGGCCATATGTGTGCCCAGGAAGTCCACCGACACATATAGCGAACAAATATGGTAAAAATCAGAGTACAATGCTTCATTATTCATCAATAGTAGCGTTTACATCAGAGTTTTGCATAAATGAAATACATGGACAGCGGAAGACTAATTCATCTCTCTAAGCGTAGCCGCAATCCCACAGGGACTCTGACTGGGAGAACGCCAACTCAGAAGTACGGCAGATCCTCCGGAAACTCCACCTCATAACCAGCCTGACTCCAATCTGTTACCTGTCCGGGATTTTGCCCAAAAATGATAATAATAGCAAGTGTAAGTAACAGAGTTACTTAGCAAGTATAGCACGAGTTATGAAGGCTCAAAAAGGCTAGACACTAGCTTAACTGCTTTAGCACTTTTAGTTGGTTCGTTTTAACTTTATCCAATTTACTACAAGTGAAAAGAATACCCGGTTGTAACCCAATTAAAAGTGTAAGTAGTCATTAACAGGAATAAATACCATATTCTAATCAAAAAGGATCCAGGCCGCTCGTGACCCTGAGCAAGGCTATCATGATAGATCGTACACTCTGCAGAGGTTTCGCCCTTTACCCACCAGTCGCGTAAAAGTTCAAAGGAACTTTGCACCCAACCACGCACATCAACACTTCCGAGGTGTGACTGCATAGGGACGCTACGAGGCTTTCACAAGACACCCTAACAAGACAGTAGCCGCTGGAGTACTACAAAGTGGTGAGAACCTAGGCACCGAGATTGACTGACCCTCAGGGCGCAACGTGAGGGGGTCAATGGCATCCACGCACCGGCAAATCATGCCAACAAGAAAGTAAATGGTGCAACGTGCGGAGCTCCCGCACTCACGGGGGCTCCCAACACGGGACTGGGTCTAACGGGACCTAGCCGACGGGGCTACCGTCCTCGGTGGAATCGGAGATCACCCAGCGCCGTACCTCCCACAACGCCGTAGGCCACTCGGTAACCACTGCCAAGCTAGAGACGTACAAGCTACTCAACCAAGACCAGAGCCATTATAGTTCCGGCGGCGGCGACAGGCTCCCAGGTTGCCGCTTTTACGAACCAGTCCTTAGGGAGAGACACTGGGGCCAGGCAAAACACACAAGCCCCAGCTCCCTGATCCAAGTTGCTAAAAAGCAAGTTTTAACATTAAGGTAGAAGTGGACCATTAATACAAGTTTAACAGTTAAGCAAAGGTGACAGTAGTTGCGCCTAGCAAAATACTACCCATATGCATAAACCCATAGGAATACAAGGACAGGGAAATAAATGCTAGGTACAACCTTAAAGGTAAACAGAGATGTGTATAAGAGACAGGTATTAGTCTTCCGCTGTCCATGTTGTTATTTCTGAAGCACTCTGATGTAAACGCTACGAAAACATGAGATTAATAAAGCATTGTACTCTGACTTTACCATATTTGTTCGCTATAAGTGTCTGTGGA
>OAMR01000155.1:215267-244189 GCA_900205405.1 Echinochloa crus-galli
ACTCGGCGCGTTCCAAGCGAACCAGGCCAAGACCCTCGCATGCTCGGGGGCTGGGCGCCGTACACCGTCATCACATGCAAGCAAAAGTAATTCTATTAGAACAGTACACCAAACAGTGAAAACAGTACAAAAACAGGAGCTAGAAATGATCTACGCTTCGCTACGAACACATGAGCGCGAAAATCATGCAAATCGGAGGTAAAACGTGAAAGTTATAGCGTTTCTAAGGTTCGGGGGCTTGCTGGCAAAGTTTTAAAATTTCCAGGGGCCTAAACGAATAAAACAGGACCTATTTGTATTTATTTTTAAATTAAAATGGACCGCGGGTTAATTTCAGGAAAACTCAGGGGCTCTTTAGCAAAATTCCCGGCGCTGACCGGTACGCTGCTGGTTGACTCGCGACGTGGCGCTTCGTGGGCCGTCGGATCTGGATCCGACGGCTCAAAACAGACCGGAGGGGGGGTGCTCGCCGGGGAAGACGAGTGCGCGGCGGCGCTTAGTCGGCCGCGGCGGCGCTTCGCCGGAGTTCACCCTATCTCGCGCTACAGGCCACCAAAAGCTACGGGGTTTGCAGCTATGAGTAGAGAGAGGAGAGGGGGGGCTGGGCCGAGCGCGCAGGAAAAGGAAGTGGGCCGGTGCGACACGCTGGGCCGCGGGGAGGAATTGGGCCGGGGAGGGGAAAGAGAAAAGGAGGAGCTGGGCTGGACCGAAGGAAAAGAGGAGGGGGCTATAGTGGACTTGTGAATTAAGTTCAGGGAGCCAAAACGAACTAGGGCGTAACAACTTTTCTAAAGCTCCAAACAAATGATTCAAATTTGAATTTAAATATATTTAAATTCTTGTTTGAATCACAAGCAATACAAAAATAAATGCATAATCGACGGCGGCAGCTCGAGCTCCAATGGCGGCGAGCGGCGAGGCGAGGGGGAAGGGAGCCGTGGCTCGGGATTGCTCGAAGGAGATGGGCGAGGATTCGAGGGTGCGGTCGCTGGTGTTAAAGCCCTCGGGAAAGGGTTGCCTTTGGCGTGCGAGCCGCGCGAATCGGGCGGCAACGGCGCGGTCGCTTCCATTCCGGGAGCCGCTTTCCAAGCGAGGAGTGTCGCGAGGAAGGAAAGTGCGGTGTGGGAAGGTTCCTCGAAGCTCCGGGAGGGGGTCCACAGGATCGACCGGTCGCACAGGGGAAGGAAAATCCCTGCGATGGCGCTGCCCGCGATCCTCGGCCGGCTGTTGTCGCGGGAAGACGGAGCTGACGGGGCTGGCCACATGGCAGTGTGAGGGAAGAGGGGGGCGCGGGAGTGGGCCGGCGGGTTTGTTGGGCTGGCGGACTGGGCCGGGAAGAAGAGTTGGAGAGGCGAAGTCAAGCCGGGGGAAAAGTTGGGGAGCGAAAGCAACTTCAGCTTGCGCTGGGTACTGGGCCGAGCGGGTTGCTGGCCGGACCCGAGAAAAAGAAGAGGGGGCGGAAATGAACCGAGAAAAAGTTCAGGGAGCTAGAGCGAACTATGGGCCTAACAACTTTTCTAGAGCTCCAAACAAAGTGATTCAAATTTGAATTTAAATATTTTTAAATTCTTGTTTGAATCACAGGCAATACAAAAATAAATGCACCAGCATGTATGCAACAATAAATGTTTCTAACTCTTATAATTGATTTTAATTATTATTTAGCCTTTATAAAAATAGATGGAAGCATTAAATAATTAATTAAATGCCAAAAATTTTAAAATTGAGTATTTTGGGTGTTACATATAAGGAGTTAGAAAATGGTGAATTATTAATAGATTTATTATAAGTACATTATAATCGTCCCATGAGCATTTTCTAATGAGGCTAATTAGAACATAATTAGATAATACCGTGCTACAGTAAATATTCGTTAATGATGGATTAATTAGGTTTAATGGAATCCTCTCATCATTTGTAATCCATATTATAATTGTCCCATGTTTTTTGGTTGTGAAATTGTGTATGTGCTCAAAGTCGTAGTATCCATATAAATTATTCCCTTGTTCCTGTCTCGAGCACTATAATGGAGAAAAAAGTTATGAAATTTTTTTCTTATAGAATTTTCTCAAGCTAAAGTTGTTATTTGAAATACATACCGAAAAATCCGTTGCGAATGTCAGTGATTTCTAATGAAATATTTTTATGCTCTACGAATTAAAATAATGAATTATACATTGTAAATCGAAATTTTAGGAAAAACAAATTTTTGCATATAGTGTTAATCGGTACCTTCGTCTGTCATATCAGTTCCCGCTTTAAATGAGATTAGTGCACATGGCTCGAGTAAAGGTCGTCGGTACCTTCATTTGTCATATCTGTTCCCGTCAATTCAATGGCTAGTGCAAATGGCTCAGTCATGATTATCGTCATAAACTTCATCTATCATTTCAATCCTCTTAGAGCAAGGTCATAAACTTGTGATGCAGCCTGCTCACCAGATTTCGAGTCCTTAGACTCGGTACTGATATTGCACTTTTCTAGATTTATTCCAGAATTTAACCGGCGTTGTTCTTTCAGTGGTAGGCGACATGCTCGTCGATAGCGAAGTGCCTGTGACTTCGTCAATCTTAATATTAGATCTGCCGGTTCAGTCTCTCGGAGCTACTTATAGGAGTAGAGTTTGCGTACATGTATTCATAGGGATGAGTCTGCGTGCGAGTGAGCATCTGTGATTGTACTGTTATGTTTCAAAAAAATAAACTTATCTATTAGACAAGGTAAATTTTTTATGGACTAATCTTATAGACCAGTCGTACAACGATTTGTCTCTTCACGTATTCCAACTTGCAGATTTTAATTGTATCGGACCCCTTGGCAGATTTCCCATCCTCATACGAGATATTGCATGTGGGTGGGGCCCAGCATTTGTTTTGGAAAGAGTGACCAGCTAGTCGCTGCATGCGTCCACAAGCTCCTGTTTCTCTCCCGCCACGTCCGTTTTTACTGTAGCAAATGGCGACCGGTGACATGTCCTTATTGGACGTGCTCTTAGCACATGGCTATGCAAATGACTCAGGTCAAGGTCGTCGTCGGCATCTTATCTGCCATATCAGTCTCCTTAGAACATGGCTAGTGCAAATGGCTAAGTCAATGTCGTCGTCCGGCACCTTCATTTGTCATATTAGTCCCCTGAGCATATGGCCAGTGCAAATGACTCAAGTCAAGGTCGTCGTTGCCACCTTCATGTGTCGTATCAGTACCCTTAGCACATGGCTTCAGTCCCTAGCTCATGTTTACTTCCCAAATCCCAAATTTTAAATTGCTACAATAACAACTTTGATCACTAATTATAAATATTAAATGTTGACTATTTACAAAACCCATTTACAGATGGGACGTACATCGCGAGCATTTTCTAATGAGGCTAATTAGAACATAATTAGATAATATCGTGCTACAGTAAATATTCGTTAATGATGGATTAATTAGGTTTAATGGAATCCTCTCATCATTTGTAATCCATTTATGTAATTAGTTTTGCAATTAGTCAATATTTAATAGGGATTTAGAGCTGCTACAGTAACCACCAAGTTTTTGCCCTTTAAAGTGAACGGGGTAGTATAACTTTTCAGTATTCACCCATCACATCGTGTTATGGATGCAAGCGGGGTGGTTTGCGGCTGCCCGCTCGGTATCGCATGAGCGCGAGCTCCATCGCGGGCATATGCGGCAGCCCGCATGGCCGCTCGGTATCCGCATGAGCGCGAGCTCCATCGTGGGCATATGCGGCAGCCCGCATGGCCGCAAGTGCTCGCAATGCAAACTAAGCACGCTAGTCTCCGACACCGAGAGAAAACTAATCAGGCTGGTTTTCCTTGTATAGTACTTCCTCATGCAGTGAGTTCGATTTGGGAGGTATTAGAAGGATGGATGGCCCAAGATGGAGAGAGGTGAATTGGAACTTCTTCAAAATCTAATCCAAGTCATTGAGCTTGCTATTAAGCATTAGAGTTTGCTCCTCACGGATTTTCTTGGAGCCAAGATAGATGGTTTTAATGTGCTACCAAACATCATGAGCGGTGATCTTAGAGCGAACTCTATTGAAGACATCCTCGGTCAGACTAGCAAAAATATGATTCCTAACACGAGCGTCCCATAGCTCTTCTTGATCACTAGGGGCATCGGCAAGAGACCTCCTCCGGTGACGCAATTTGCTGGATCTGGTGGATTTTTGGGTCGGTTTTGGTGGCATGTTGTTTAATGTGGCCATCATGAAGCTGACATTGGATTTATGTAGCTCAATTTGGCCACTGGATGCGTCAACGGACGAAATCGGCGACCTTTAATGTAGCCATCATCAAGTTGACATTGGATTTATGTAGCTCAATTTGGCCACTGGATGCGTCAACGGACGGAATCGGCGACCTTTAATGTGGCCATCATCAAGTTGACATTGGATTTATGTAGCTCAATTTGGCCACTGGATGCGTCAACGGACGGAATCGGCGACCTTTAATGTGGCCATCATCAAGTTGACATTGGATTTATGTAGCTCAATTTGGCCACTGGATGCGTCAACGGACGGAATCGGCGACCTTTAATGTGGCCATCATCAAGTTGACATTGGATTTATGTAGCTCAATTTGGCCACTGGATGCCCGGTCAGACCGGTTTGGTTCTGTAATTCGAGTAGGATTAGGATTCCGAGTTTAATCCCACCGTATTGTAACCGAACTTGAAGGTGTATGACTTCCCCAGCCTATAAATATAAAGGCTCAAGGCCGATTGAGGTGTTCCCAATCGAACCAACATATTTGTCGTTTACTTTTTATCTCTCAAACCCTAATCTCTTCTAAACCCTATCCTCTGTTCTTTGCTCATCTCCACGGCGTTCAAGGGCATTCTAGTTGGCCTGCTGACCCTAGAGCAACCCTAGCTTGCTTGAGCTCCGACGGGGTCCCTCCCGAGCTCGAGTTTCTAGGTCTTCACGAGTTCCTGCCTGAAAGCGGTCTGACCGGTTTCAGGAACCGGTCTGACCGGTTTGCCCGAGGAGCTCAGGAGTTGGCCGTTGTGACGGTCGTGCTGCGCTTTTGATCGATCTCGAGTTTGTTGGCGCGTTTTCGTGTCAACATACTTTTTGGTGACTCCGCTGGGGAAGATTAATCTGGTGCTAAAACCGATTCAATCTACTCCAATCATGTCTGGATCAAAGTGCGACCTTGACAAAGACAACATCATCACCGCGACGATGGAAGAGCTCACGGAAGAGGAGCGGAAGCGGTACTTGATCGCTGAAGAACACTTCAGGGCTCAATTCTTGAAGGGCTTTAAGAAAGATCGCGGTGGTCTTGTCAAGAGAGTAGAAGAATTCGTCATGCCGGCTTTCAAGTTGGCGAACGACCAAGTTGAAGAAATTCCTAAGGTAACTGGCGAATCTTCCGATTTAATGCAGCAAATTACTCGCATGATGGATGATAAATTACTTGCTGCACAAACTGTTACTAGTGAGTTAATTTCTAGTATGACTGGTAATTCTGATAAAAATAAAACTATTTCAGAACTTAATGAATTACCTAGCTCATCAGGCGTGCCAGAAAATATTTTAGATCCTAATTTGGGCATGCCGATGAATTTTTATGTGGGACAAACACCTCACCCTGGTTCGGTCCACGAACCGGTCAGACCGGTTTGTATAACCGGTCAGACCGGTTTGGCCCCTTCTGGCGGTCAGACCGGTTCCATGGGTGCAGGAGCTACTAGTGCGATGGTGTTATCCAATACGGGTACTTCTGGTCCTGTTTACACTATTCCACGCACTACGGTTATGGGAAGTATACCCCACGGATCCGGCACGTTTCACGCGTCGATTCCGAATACTTCTCAGAACACGATGTATGGTGTTCCCCGCATTTCTCATAACAGAAGTGATGAGAAGTATCAAGCCGAGTTAGCTAAGTTTAAAGAAGACATAGCTAATACACTTAGAGCAAAACTCGGGCTTGAATTCACCAGCCGATCAATTGAAAAATCGTGCATATTGTAAGTGGCATAATTCTTTTTCTCATGCAACGAATGATTGCAATGTTTTTCCTGATTTTATTAAATTCAGTGGTGAAGATAATAGAACTCCTTGGGAACACATTAGTCAATATATATTGCAATTAGGAGAGGCATCTTTTTATGAGGCATTGCGTATACGGTTATTCTCATTATCTTTAACTGGAACTGCCTTTTCATGGTTTTCTTCGCTTGCTCCGAATTCTATTCATAATTGGACTCAATTGGAGCGTAAATTTTATGATCACTTCTTTAGCGGAGAAAATGAGGCAAAATTGTCTGATCTAACATCGGTTATGCAAAGCCGTGAGGAATCGGTTCTTGAATATTTTAAAAGATTTAAGGATGTTAAGAACCGATGTTTTAACATAACTATTTCTGAAAAGGATTTAGCAGATTTAGCTTTTGCGGGCTTACGGTCTCATTACAAGGAAAAATTAGAAGCTTCTGATTTTCTTACTATTAATCACTTGCAAATGAAGGCTATGAGTCTAGAGCTTAAATTTAAAAATTCAAAAGAATCTGCTAAGCCCCATCGTTCGAACGTGCACATTGTTGATAATGATTGTGATAGTTCGGACGATGAAAAAGAAATTTATGCCGCTGAATTTGTTTGGTCATCAAAAAGTAAACCTAGTTCGTGTCCTTCATTGAAGCCGATTCAGAAAAATCGGCAAGAAGAAAAGTTTACTTTTGATGTAGCCAAATGTGATCGTGTTTTTGATGAATTGCTTAAGAATGGCTTTATTAAACTTTCTCATGCAATTCCACCAATCGATCAATTAAAAAATCGTGCATATTGCAAGTGGCATAACTCTTTTTCTCATGCAACCAATGATTGCAATGTCTTTCGACGACAGGTACAATCGGCCCTTAACGAAGGTCGATTGGTGCTCGCTGAAATGCAAGTTGACAAGACTCCTTTCCCTGTTCATACCTTGGATGTGAACCCCAAGATGCTGATTCGGCCGGAACAAGCCGATGGAGCTAAGGGTAAGAACGTGGTGATTGGAGATCCAAGGCCGGAAAAAGTTGATGACAAAGTTCCGGTCAGAACAGTGATGGTTGGTAAGACTCTTGATGGAAAAAAGTTTCTGAGAAGATTTATAATTAACTTGTCTGGAAAGGTTGATGCTTTTACTCCTTTACTTCGGTTAAAAGATGAAGCCGATTTTACCTTGGGGGCAAAACAGCAAGAAGCTTTTGAGAAAATCAAAGAATACTTGTCTTCACCACCAGTGCTTAGGGCGCCTAAGCGGGGAGTTCCGTTCAGACTTTATGTGGCGGCTGAAGATAGGACTATTGGAGCTGTTTTGACTCAAGAAATTGGCAACAAGGAGTATGTGATTGCTTATGTAAGCCGACGGCTCATCGATGCAGAAACAAGGTATACTTTCATTGAGAAGTTGTGTTTATCCTTGTATCATGCTTGTACTCAATTGAGGCATTATTTACTATCTAGTACTTGCATCGTGTTGTGTCAAACCGATGTACTTAAACATATGTTGCAAAAGCCGATTGCTAGCGGGAGAATCGGTATCAAAAGCCGATTTCTAGTGGAAGAGTCGGTAAATGGGCTTATGCTTTAGTTGAGTATGATTTGGCTTGTGAACCTTTAAAATCAATGAAAGGCCAAATTGTAGCTGATTTTATTGTTGAGCATCGGATAAATGATACAAACAACTTCGACGTCGGATATATTACTTGTACCCCATGGAAGCTATATTTTGATGGATCGGTTTGCAACGATGGGCAAGGAATTGGTGCTGTTTTGGTTTCTCCAAGTGGTGTCGTCTTTGAATTTTCAAACCAATTGGAAGAAAAGCGAACCAATAATCAAGTTGAATATGAAGCTCTTCTATTTGGCTTGGAATTTTTGCAAGACATGGGAGTAAAGTATGTTGAAACTTTTGGTGATTCGCTCCTGGTGGTACAACAAACAAGACATGGGAATAAAGCATGTTGAGGCTTTTGGTGATTCACTCCTGGTGGTACAGCAAGTATCTAAGGTATGCCAATGTTATAATGGTTCATTAAATGCATATCTTGATAGATGCCTTGATATTATAGCTTCTTTTGATGAATTTACAATCCAACATATTCTAAGAGAAAAGAATGACAAGGCAAACACTCTGGCTCAGAAAGCATCTGGTTATATGGTTGCAAAGAAATATTTCTATCTCCAAAACCGATGCAAACAAAAGCCGAGGTTCTGGTTCTGGACGAACCGGTCACACCGGTTTCAGAAACCGGTCAGACCGGTCTGACTGCCAGAACCGGTCTGACCGGTTCTGAAACCGGTCTGACCGCTTAAACCCCTGACAGAAGCGAAAATCCTTTGGATGATGCTAATCAATCCAAAGTTGAAGATCAGGATTTGAGAGATCCTGGTCGTGGTGCAGATAGAAATATTCGGCGAATATCATTTAAGTATGTTCTGCTTGACGATGAACTCTATCATCGAAACGCCGAAGATTTGTTGTTAAAATGTCTTGATTCGGATCAGGCCAAAGTTGCCATGGGTGAGGTCCATGAAGGTATTTGTGGTACGCATCAATCGGCTCCAAAGATGAAGTGGTTACTTAGACGAGCCGGTTTCTATTGGCCCACTATGATGGCGGATTGTTTCAAATATTATAAGGGATGTGAAGAATGTCAAAAGTTTGGAAATTTACAACTTGTTCCTGCTGCATTGATGCATCCTATTATTAAGCCATGGCCGTTCCGAGGTTGGGGATTGGACTTTATTGGACAAATTAATCCTCCATCATCAAGAGGACATCGTTTTGTGTTGGTTGCTATGGATTATTTCACTAAGTGGACCGAAGCGATTCCTTTGAAGAATATGACGCACCGGGAGGTAATTGAGTTTGTTACTCAAAATATTATTCATAGATTCGGTATTCCTCAAACTTTGACAACGGATCAAGGTACTTCCTTTATGTCTAAAGAGGTACGTGAGTTTGCCGAATCCTATAAAATTAAATTGCTCAATTCATCTCCATATTACGCTCAGGCTAATGGACAAGCCGAGTCAAGTAATAAAACTTTGATCAAGTTAATCAAGAAAAAAATAGAAGATAGTCCTAAGCGATGGCATGAAGTTTTATCTGAAGCATTGTGGGCTCATCGTATATCTAGGCATGGTGCTACTAAGGTTACTCCTTTTGAGCTTGTTTATGGTCAAGAGGCCGTTTTACCTGTTGAGGTAAATCTGGACGCTTATAGATTGGCTAAACAAAATCACCTTGATGCTGTTGATTACCACAACTTGATGTTGGATAATATTGATGAGGTAACCGACAAACGATTGAAAGCTTTGAAGGAGATTGGAAAAGATAAACTTCGAGTTGTTAAAGCTTATAACAAGAAGGTGTGAGGAAAATACTTTCAAATTGGTGAACTTGTTTGGAAGACGATCTTGCCTATTGGGATGAAAAGCAACAAGTTTGGTAAATGGTCACCAAGTTGGGAAGGGCCTTATAGAGTTGTCAAAGTCATCTTTGGGAATTCTTACATGTTAGAGACACTCAAGGGAGATCATTTGCCTAAAGCTATCAATGGAAGATATCTGAAGAAATTCTATCCAAGTGTTTGGCAAGATGCGTGAAGATCAATGGCCGGTATATTGTTGATATCGCCCTTAGCATAAAGTTTAGCTCCTGAATTGTATATTACTTGCTTTTTAGTTCTCAAGTTCACTAAAAACGCAGGGGGGCATGTGTTGACAGTCAAAATTGGCCCTGAATTTGGCCACTGGATGACGGAATCAGCGACCGCATGCAGGTAAATCAGGGGTCAGGGCTGCATATTACCCTGTGTCCTCTTGGGTGGCGCTTGCATGGCATTGCCTTCCCACCGCTCCTCGTGGCGCACGCGCGGTTGATGTGCCTGCAGGCTTGATTGAGACGAAGAAGACCTACCACATGCGTGGATGCTTGGACTTCCTGATCTTCGGAGCTAGGGTATGTGCCTCGCCGAGCGCCGAGTTGCGGGCTCGCGGCGGCGCCGGGCGCTGTGCGGGCACACCCGCATGGTCCGCTCCAGTTTTGCGGGACTCACGACGCGGGTTAGACGAGTTTGCCGTGCGGGTTAGCCAGCTGGCTCGCGGTAGAAAACCTGCCCCATTTGCATCCCTACATCGAATCTACGAACGCTGAATATTAAACTTGGATTAATGAAAAAAATATATTCCACAACTCCGTGTGATAACGAATCTACTGAGTCTAATTAGATAATGATTGGACAATATCATGCTACAGTAAACAATCTCTAATGATGAATTGCTACAGTGAATTTCACAAATCTCGCGACAAACTAAACAGGGCCAAATTTGTGCAATGCACGGCGCCAAATATCCTACGGTTGGACGGCCCTCCTTATCTGTGCCCTCACTGCACTTAAACAAACAAACCTTAATTAAGAGCCTAGAACACTTAAACAAAAGGGTAATTATAGCAAAGGGATTCCACAGTTTGATGGTACAATTATTTATACCAGAAACTAGGTAACCGTGTCAGTGAAGTTTCATCGTTTCATGTTCACATCCCAAACTCTCATTCTCTCCTTATCACATCAGCACAATTGATTAATATTAATGTCATTAACTCTTTATGAAACCTCCGTTGAGACAACACGCCAAGCAGCCAGGACCGGTTGTCCCTCGCTATCACGGATGATTACACCCATAACAGCCTGCATTATGTGTGTGTTGTCAATGCACTCATCAAGGGGGAGATTGAGGACCATGTGTGTCCGAGGACCGTTGGATGGTCGCTTCTCAGTGTGATGAGTGATTGACAACGAGGTGTTGGACTGACTCTTGGCCTAGTACTGCAGGTGTTGGTGCGACTTGGTTTGCGTTGGTGCAGGTGAAGAACAAGCGCGAAAGGTCTTAGCCAGAGAGTGGCCTCCGAGGTGTGGAGAGACAAGTAGGCTTGGTTCGAGGGACCCGGTGACCAGACGGGATCAAGTGCGGTCGGCATGGTGGCAAGGAAAAGCAAGACGAAGTAAAGATGGGCCGGTGCAAGGTGGCGGCGGTCAGCCGAAGCTTGCACGCGGGGTTTGATGGTTGAGCCACAAAACCATCGGAGGAGGGTTTCTCGGTTTGGGCCTCAAAACCGAGCCCGAAGGCCCAACACGACGGAGACAGTGATCCGGGCGTGTTCGGGAAGCTTCAAAGCGGTGGACGCGTGGCGGGATCCGGAAGTTTGCGTAGGAGCAAAGCGAAGCCGGATGGACGGCGCGTACCAGCCGGAGGTGATGCATGTGATTTTACTGCTTTGCCCTGCGGGCGTGTATCGTAGAGTTTAGCAGTAGGGTAGTCCAGTCATTTCCCCCCTTCAGGACTCAGTATTAGTAGGGGTGGAGGGGATGGCATCCTATCTCTCTTGGTCATTTTGAACTTGCCCTCTTTCTCTCTAGTTTCTCTCTCTAGGCTAGTGAATGTGCTCCAACGATTGATCTGAGTGGGAGGATGAAGGGTGGTTGCTAGCCTTGTATAGATTGTGACCTTCGTGTTTGTTAATCTATGAGCTAGTTTGAATCATCTTCTTCTATTTTCCCGAGTTCATTTTTGTGCTATTTTCGTTCGCTCTTCGATTCTTCATTTCTAGTCCGTTTGAGACCAAATTTGTTCGTGGAGATCATGAATGAGTGCCATGCGCCTCTTTGTGTGTGATCTTGACTCCTCAAACGCCGGGAATCGGGCTTAATTTGAAGTTTTGTGGATGAACTCGTGGTTAGGGCGAAATTCGTTTGATCCGCGATTTCTCAAGTTCTAGGGCATTAGAGGCTGAGATTTTTGGGGCATATCTTCACCTTAGGGTGCTAATCATCTTCCCCAAGTTTTGTCTCAAGTGCTCTAGCCGTTTGGGAGAGAAAATCGCGAGTTACTGTAGCTGTTCTTCCTGTTCGTCGGTCGAGCTTCGCGGACGGTCCGCCCGACTCCATCGGACGGTCCGCCCGGTCCGCGGATGGTCCGCACTCACGTGGCGGACGGTCCGTGAGGTTCTGGAGATTTCGGTGTTTTTACGGACAGTCCGCCGTGACTCACGGACGGTCCGCCAGGTCTATGCGGACGGCCGCCGTGTCATCGTGGACGGTCCGCCATGCTCCTGTCAGGATTTGTTTCGTTTGACTTCTTGAGTTTGCTTCCGCTAATTGTGTTTGATCAAGGCTTGATCCTAAGGTTGGTAGGTCCGGTGTGACTACGCAATCTTGGCAAGTTCGTGAGGATCTCTCTGCGTTTGAGGCAAATGCAAAAGCTGTTGATTTCTTTTTCAAAGCGCTTGACGAGCATGAATTCAATCGTGTGATCGAAGAGCATCTTGCTTGGAAGATTTGGCAAAAGTTGGAGATCGCCCATGGAGGTGATAGTGGGGTTAAGGCTCGGCTCTTTTCGACTTACCGGAGGGAATATGAGAACTTCTCTCATTTGTCCCGGTGAGTCAATTGATGCCATGTTCCAGAGGTTCACCGTGATAGTGAACAACATGAGAGCCAACATCGCCAACCTTCCTTATACAGATCATGACATGGCTTTGAAGCTTTTGCATTGTATAGATATGTCTGTATGGGGCACCAAGGTTGAGGCAATCATGGAGTCGTCGAGCTATCTAACACTCACAGTCGATGGGTTGTTCTCAAAGCTCAAGTCCTCCGAGGTTGATAGGCTAGCTAGAGCCAAGCTTGAGAACCCGACTGATTCTCATAGTCTGGCGCTCATGAGTGGTTCTAGTTCTAGATCCGGTGCTAACTCTTCATGGCAATTTGCTTTGTCTTTGCTTGTATCCTTGCCAGATGAGGAGTTTGATGTGCTGAGCGAGGAGGATCTCGCGTTGCTCACCAAGAGGTTCGGCCGTATGTACGAGAACCGCAAGAGTACAAGGCGCTTTGGGAGCACGTGCTACCGGTGTGGCAAGATGGGACACTTCATCGCCGAGTGCCCAGAGCCAGCAGAGCCAGACCGCAAGCACAAGCACTGCAAGCACAAGCACAATTCCAAGCGCAAGGAACGAGCCATGGTGGCCGGGGCGAGCGACGTCGACACAAGCTCAAGCAGTTCCTCATCAAGCTCAAGTAGCGAGGATGAAGAGCAAGGTCGACACTGAAAGAAGGAGAGCTTCAACGGCTTGGCATGCATGGCGTCCCGAGGCTTTTGTACCATGGCGCACAACTCCGACAACAAGAAGAAGGCCAAAGAAGACTCCGAGTCAGAGTCTGAGGATGAGGTAAACTGAGATCCCGACTTCTTGTTAGAGGAGAATGCTAGGTTGAATGCTTTGCTTGATAACCATGATGATGTGCTTCGTAAGACCAACAAGGAGAAGAGGGAGTTTAGGTCTTTGCTTGGTGAGTCCAAGGAGAAGGTCGCTGAACTTGAATCCCTACTTGTTGTATCTAATGAACAAATTGCTCACCTTGAATTATCACTTGCTAAATCACAATCTGAAATTGATGGTTTGAAAATTGCTCCTGTCATCTCTGATGAGCATGCTTGCACTGATTGTGATGTTGTGATGAATGATTTGGTTGAGCTTAAGAAGAAGCACATGTCTCTGGTTGAGAAGTTTGATTTGCTTGTTGTTGAGAGAGATGAATTGAAATCTCGATCTGCTTTGCTAGGAGCTTGTACTTCTTGCCCTGTCTTGCATGCTAAACTTGATGATGCTCATGCTAAAATCAAATTGCTTGAAAATTTTGTGAAATCTTCTTCCAAGAATGTTTGCTCCACTTGTGAAGAAGTTACATTAAAGAACCTTGAACATGAGCATCATGTAAACCGTGCGCAAAATGAAAACTATGATTTGCGTAAATGCTTGAGTTGGTTGTCTAGCTATGAACCTCAATTGAGCATGTTGATTGCTAAGTTTAAACGTGCTTATGGGTGTGGTCTTGGTTCTGAGTTGGTGGTTGAGCATGAGGGCATGATTTGTGAGAATGTTCCTATTCCATCTCTAACCCCAAAAAAAACACCTTTGAACCCAAGCCAAACCACCTGAGAAACAAGCTTGACACAACTCCAGATCCTCCAGCTTCCACTATCCCAACCAACAACTTCCAGAAGCGAGTGGTTTTCGTGGGAGAGTCGAGTGGTCTGAAGCGCAGTGAGAAGCCAGGGCCAAAAGAAGACCCAAAGCTCAAAGCCAGTCTGTTACCACTGTGGTTTTTGTGGTAACGATGGTCACCAAGCGGATTTCTGCTTCAGGAAGAAGAGAGAGTTGAGGCGTGAGAAGGAGATGGGTAACCGGGACACGTATCGCTCTTCTCATAGTGTGCCTGAGCTTCGTGCACCCTTGACTAGGGGTGGTGGCTTTGCTCCTCGTGGTGGAGTTCGTCAGAGACGCGGTGGTTTTGCCAGGCGTCCTCCTCCTCATGCTCAATATGAGGCTAGGAGAGATAGCCGTGGCTTTGGCTACCGGAGGGAGTTTGGACCTCGCTTTCCCCCGCGTGGTGCTCCTCCGGTTAGACGGGATAGGCTTGGTAGAATGGATTATGCTAACCCCTCTTTTGAGCAGATGGCTCAGCATTGGTTTGATTCCTTCTTTGCTAACCCTAGTGTTGAGTCGTTTGCTCATGCTCGATCTCGCTTCTGATTGTGCAGGTGGGAGGCTTGAGGAACTTGTGGTTGATTGACTCCGGTTGCTCTCGACACATGACCGGAGATCAAAGGTGGTTCTCAAGCCTCACCCCCGTGATGACAAGGGAGTACATCACTTTTGGGGATAATGGTAAGGGAAGAGTGCTTTCTGAGGGTGATATCCAGGTGAGCGTGAAATTTGCACTAAAGCGTGTTGCTCTTGTCAAGTTGCTTGGTTTCAATTTGCTTTCAGTCTCTCAGCTGCTTGATGAGGGTTTTGAGGTTCGCTTTGTTAGTGGTGCTTCTCGGATTCTTGATTCTCGAGGTGATCTTGTTTGCATGATTATTCCCGAAAGTCAGGTTTTCGTTGCTGACTTCTCGAGAGCTTTTGGTGCTGCTCGCTGTCTTGTTGCTGGTTCCTCTTCCGAGCTTTGGAAGTGGCATAGGAGATTGGGTCACTTGATCTTTGACTTGCTCTCTCGCTTGAGCAGTCTTGACCTTATCCGAGGATTGCCCAAGCTTCGGTTTGAGAAGGATTTGGTTTGTGCACCTTGTAGGCATGGCAAGATGGTCGCTACTTCCCATCCACCTTCGACTGATGTGATGACTGAGCGTCAGTCTCTTATACACATCTATATGGACTTGGTTGGTCCAGCTCGCGTTCGCTCAGTCGGTGGGAAGTGGTATGTCCTTGTGATTGTGGACGACTATTCTCGCTATACCTGGGTGTATTTCTTGGCGGCTAAGGATGAAACGTTTGGTTTTGTTCGAGATCTGATCTTGAGGTTGAAAAATGAGCGAAATGGTGATGCCATATGAGCTATACGCAGTGACAATGGCACGGAGTTCAAGAATGCTCATTTTGAAACCTTTTGCCGTGATCTAGGTCTTGAACATCAATTTTCTTCGCCTTATGTTGCATGTCAAAATGGTGTTGTGGAGTGAAAGAATTGGACCATTTGTACCATGGCCAGGACGATGCTTGATGAGCATAGGACTCCTAGGAAGTATTGGGCCGAGGCGGTGAATACCGCTTGCTATGTGTCAAATCGGATTTTTCTTCGTGCTTTCATGAAGAAGACTTGCTACGAACTCTTTCATGGTAGAACCCCCAAAGTGAGCCTTTTGCGAGTTTTTGGTTGCAAGTGCTTTATTCTCAAGAAGGGAAATCTAGATAAGTTTGAGTCTCGTTCTCATGATGGTATCTTCTTTGGTTATGCTAATCACTCCAGAGCATATCGTGTGCTCAATCTTACAACTAACCAAATCATGGAGACTTGTGAAGTGACATTCGACGAGACCATGCCGTGTAGCTCTGTTGTCTTTGAGCGTGCAGGTGATGAAGAGATGGGACAATCAATCTTCGAAGACAAGGATGCAGATGATGAAGATGATGATGGAGATGACACTCCTCCCATGGCATCTGTACCTACTACTACCACTACGACGACTACGTTCGGAGATGGTCCATCCACCACTTTGACAACAACTCAAGTTCATGGAGGTCAAGTGGAAGCATCAGTTGAGGGGGAGGCGATCTCGACACGTGAGGCACTGAGACACATTCAAGCTCGCCATCCACCCTCGGGAATGATTGGAGACATCGATGAACGTACTACACGGTCAAGGTCAAGAAACACTTCTCACTTTGCTCATTCTACATTTGTAGTGTCTTTTGAGCCCAAAGATATTCGACATGCTTTATCTGATGCGAACTGGGTCAATGCCATGCACGAAGAGCTAGAGAACTTTGAGAGGAATGAGGTGTGAGAACTTGTAGAACCTCCACCAAATTGCCACCCTATTGGAACTAAGTGGGTTTGGAAGAACAAACAGGGTGAGAGTGGTGAGGTTGTAAGAAACAAAGCTAGGTTGGTTGCCCAGGGCTTTTCACAAAAGGAGGGAATTGATTATGAGGAGACATTTGCTCCTGTTGCCCGTTTGGAGGCAATTCGAATTCTTCTAGCATTCACTGTTGCTAAAGGGTTCAAGTTGCATCAAATGGATGTGAAGAGTGCCTTCTTGAATGGGGTGATTGAGGAAGAAGTGTATGTGAGGCAACCACCTGGGTTTGAGAGTGAGAAATACCCCCACCGAGTGTACAAACTCCACCGAGCACTATATGGCCTCAAGCAAGCACCCAGAGCGTGGTATGGTAGGCTGAGAGGGTTCTTGTTGAGCAAGGGGTTTGTGATGGGCACTGTTGATAAGACCCTATTCCTGCTTCGTGTTGGCGAAGACATCTTGATCGTTCAGATTTACGTGGATAACATTATCTTTGGTGGCTCTTCTAATGCTCTTGTTGCAAAGTTTTCTGAAGATATGAGCAGGGAGTTCGAGATGTCTATGATGGGAGAGTTGCAGTTCTTCCTTGGACTGCAGATCAAGCAAGTCAAAGATGGGACATTCGTGCATCAAGCCAAGTATACCAAGGACATGCTGAAGAAGTTCGACATGAGCGACGCCAAGCCGATGTCGACTCCGATGAGTACAACTACGGCTTTGGACGCCGATGAAGACGGAGAACCCGTGGACCAGAAGGAGTACCGGAGCATGATCGGCTCCCTCCTCTACTTGACGGCAATGAGGCTGGACATACAGTTCAGTGTGTGTCTGTGCGCTCGTTTTCAGGCTTCACCGAGGACTTCACATCGGCAGACCGTCAAGAGGATCTTCAGGTACTTGAAATACACTCCGGACTTGGGTCTTTGGTATTCTGCTTCCTCTACACTTGCACTTCATGGTTATTCCGATGCGGATTTTGCTGGGTGTCGTTTGGATCGCAAGTCTACCTCGGGTCAGTGTCAGTTTCTTGGTTCTTCTTTGGTCTCTTGGTCTTCTCGTAAGCAGTCTAGCGTTGACCAGTCCACTACAGAAGCCGAGTATGTAGCTGCCGCTAGCTGCTGTTCCCAGCTCCTATGGATCATGTACACCATGAGTGACTTTGGCTTGAACTTTTCCCATGTTCCACTTCTATGTGATAGTACTAGTGCCATTAGTGTTGCCAAAAATCCAGTGCTTCATTCCAAAACTAAACACATAGATGTGAGATACCATTTCCTGAGAGATCATGTTGAGAAAGGACACATAGAGCTATCCTATGTTCCAACCCAAAACCAACTAGCCGATATTTTCACAAAACCACTTGACCAAGCCACTTTTGCCCGCTTGCGAGGAGAGCTTGGTGTGTGTTTCCCCTTCTGAGTTGGTTTTGGAAGCTTCTTTGTGATATATGTATGATATTGTTGTAACACCCTAAAATTCATCACAATTAAATTATAGCAACCCCTGAATTTTTCTAGGATTTATTAAGGCTTAAATAAACGGGCAATGGGAATCACGGCTTATGGTGAAAGTGTACAACCTCTGCAGAGTGTAAAACTGTTATAACAGCCGTGCTCACGGTCAAGAGCGGCCTGGACCCTTACATGATAATCATACTTGAACATGATCTAAATCGTGGTAGTTGGAATTTAAATTCTGTTTAAATTCGAATTTGATTTGCTTTTGTTTGAGTTTTAGAAAAGTTTAAATAGTCGAGTTTACTTTCGCCCCTTCAACTCTTGGCCAAGTCCGTTTTTGCTCCTTGGATTCTTGGTCCAGTTCCTTTTTCCTCCCCAGCCTGTTTCGTTTGTTTCCCGGGCTGAATCCGTTTCTTTCTCTTGGCCCGTTCCAATACGGCTGCTGATAACGCGCAGAAGATCCTTAAACCCAGCAGCCCCCTCACGTCACGTTCGCGGACGCGGTCAAGGTCAACCTTAACGTACCCTACCACGGCAGCAGCCTTCGAGGGTCCCCCATCCGCGAAGAGGAATCCGCAGCAGGCAGGAAAAGGAGAGCGAGGCGCGCCCACCACGTCATGGGGAGCCATGGCGGGTCAGACGCGGTTGTCGGCTGGGAGGGGCGGCCAGACACGTGGGTTACCGACAGCTCCCGTGCCCCGCGGGGCCCGGCGGCGCTGCACCCAGCCTCCCTCTCGCTACGGGCTACGGCGCCGAGCGCGCCCGCCCGCCCGCGTGCCATTTGCTTTCGTCGCCATCGATCGCTGCCGCTGCCACGCCGGGGACGCGCGCGGCTCGTCCCGCGCGATGAGACGAGACGTGACCCTCGCCGATCGAGACGTGCCGCCCCCTCGCCATGCACCGCGACTAGAGGGGCTTTGCTTTCGCGTAATCTTTTGGTTCCGGGGACAAGATTATATTCATTTAATTGTTTATTATCGATACCATGTGTGATGCGATTAGGAAGCGAGCAGTTCGAGGATTTCTCTGAAGAACCAACTGTTGGAGAAGGATTTGAGCAGCAACCGAGTTGGGAAGAAGGCAAGTGTATTATGTCATGCAAATGTCCTAATAATTATTAATTTCACCACCCGTGCATGTGTCTTAATTTGATGGGTTCCTATTTAAGGATTTGCCTAGCCACTATATTTTTCCTGTCCTTGAAACTGGGTTACTTAATTAATTTTGATGGTAGATGATGCTTAGTTTGCTCAACTGGGATTGGTTAAATGAACCCCTACTCTATGTTCCAAATACTCTTTGAATTAATTAAATGGCAAGATCATATCTTTTTAATTGGAACATGGAGAACCACCCAGGAAAACAGTACAACCATGAGTGCCATGTGGCTCTGGCTTTGACTGACTAATTAGGTGCTCTGGTTTATGGTAGCTTTACTCGGAAGGGGCATGGGGGGCGGCGGTTGACGGGGTATAGCTCGGTCCTTTTGAGCTGTGGGCTTTGGTAAGAGACAGACCTCATTAGGGAGGGTTATGCTTTGCTTCTGAACCGGAAACCTTAGCGGGCTATCATTTATTAGAGTGCTTTTGTAAAGGTCTCATAGTGAAACCCAGTATTCGGTCCACGTGGTGTGGGAAGGGTACAATGCTTCGGCAATGGGAATCACGGCTTATGGTGAAAGTGTACAACCTCTGCAGAGTGTAAAACTGTTATAACAGCCGTGCTCACGGTCAAGAGCGGCCTGGACCCTTACATGATAATCATACTTGAACATGATCTAAATCGTGGTTATATGAATATGTTGGGAATATGACATTCATTAATTTGTGGGTGGTATATACTTTCATTTGCTAGTAAATAGTTGCTTAATAAAACTTGACCAACTAAAAGTGCTTACTGCAGTATGGTCAGCCAACCTTTTTGCCTCAGCCTTGTATGTCATATTACATTTGCTGAGTACGTCATGTGCTCATGCTTGTTTTCTTTCTTTCTTTTATTGCATCAACTACGCCCGGAATGCTGCTCAGATTGGGAGAATTTAGAGGATTACACTGCTGATTTTGAGGAGTTCTAGGCGAGTCTCCCCCAGTCAATTGCCTGTGGAGTTGGAGTTACTTTTGGCTTCGTTAGTTAAACGTTTATTTAAGTCTTCCGCTATGACCTTTGTGTCAACTCTGAGATTGTAATAAATGCACTTTAATACTCTTTCGTTATGCATGGTTATGGATATTCACTTGTGACGTCTATCATATGTGTGTAAACTGATCCTGGCGCATATATGAGATGCACCTGGTTTTGCCTTTAAAACTGGGTGTGACAGAGGTGGTATCAGAGCTATGTTGACTGTAGGACGCAAGCCTAGATAGCAATGGTCATTCTCTAAGGATTAGTTTGCTTAACTACTCTTGGTCTATCTATTCTTGGAGTAATTTGCTATTATTCTAAGTCTTTGATAATTGTCTCCTCCTTGATTTGGTTCTATCTTTCTCACCTTCTCTCTAGTTTTGAGGTCTTTAGAACTATTTCTAACCCCCTTCTTGCTTAAACTATAGATGGTGTTGACAAGGCAAGGTGCTCGTAGACTGTCAAGCACTCGTTCATCTGTTTCGTCGCATGCGGTGCAAGAAGTGGAACAAGAACCTGAAGAGATGGAAATAATGGACGAAGAAGTCAACTCAGGAGGGAATGCTCCAGCTGTACCTGAAGAAAGTGAAGGACCCTCTCCGCCGCCTGGCATGTGGACAGTAACCATCCATCACCACGACGGAGGAAACAGTGGATTTCCAATGATGCTTCGAATGCTCTTCGAGCGTCTGAACTATCCAGTGGAGATAGAATATTGTGGAAGGAGGAGGACGCATCCAGATCACCCAGAGGATTGGGAAGTCGCTGTATACATCCGGGAGCCTGATTATGAGTTTGGAGGAACCAAAGAAGCTGCAGTGCATCATGCTATCGCCATAAGGTCAACCTTTGAAGCTGGAATCCAGGATGCAGCAAGACGCGCACTGTCTGTGTTTTGTCATGAGGCAGCTGCTGAAGTACGTAACACTGCTTGGGCATATCTCCCTCGAAGGAAGCAAGGCACCCCTACTGGTGTTGTACCACACCCGCCGGGCATAGACTCTACACTCAATGTCCAAGTGGCGTTCACTCAGATGCTCAACGAACACGCCGATGACACCACAAGGGAATTACAAGAAGTGCGTGAAGAACTCGCTGCCGAACGAAGGAAGAACAAGAGGCTGATAGCTGAACTCAAAGGAGAAGAACTTCCGCCCCTGGATGAAGATATTGAAGGATTGTTGGGTCATTCGCCGCCACGCTAGACAGAGTTTAGTGGATAGTCTAGTTACTTCATCCATACCCATTAAGTTAGGATACCCTCTTTTGTTAGTTCAGTACATTTAGAAGCATTGAGTCTCGTGCGTAACATGTGTTTAGTTCTGTTTAGGAGTGTATGCTTCATGTTTGCTTTGTGCAAAGTGTATGATTTGGATCTTTGTAATGATTGCACTTAATTGTGGAGTGATGACCACAATTGAGTAATTAATAAATAAATAAATTTAGTTAGTTTGGGTTATCTTGGTCTCTGATCTTAGCCCTTAGTTATCCCTTCATCCGTATAGTTTTATCCCTCCTAGAAATCATGCTACACGACTTTCTGTTCTCGCTGCTGCATGATACCCTGGTACTGTTCGAATTGTTTCTGGAGTTTCAGAACTCCGTTCGACGTGAATCCAGTTGAGTTGGATTAAGGACTTGATAATCTAGGTTCTGAGAATTTTTCGCGGTTTTTGGAGATTCTGACAGAGAGATATAACGGTTTTATTGGAGTAACCAGAATCTGTCTCGTGGTCCTGACACAGCTGTCTTGTTTATTTTATATCCCGAGCTACAAAATTCCGATTGAGGTCATTCAAGTTGGGTTAGTTTCAGAATTTGATAATATACGTTCTGACAAAAGATCATGATTTTTGGATAAACAGAATGAGAGTTACAACTGTTTAATTAGGAAGAACAGAATCTGTTTCAGAATTTGGATTGCCGACGTTGGAAACTCACCTACATTAACTATTATCTGTTCATGCAACAACAACAACAACAACAACAACAACAACAACAACAACAACAACAACAACAACAACAACAACAACAACAACAACAACAACAACAACAACAACAACAACAACAACAACAACAACAACAACAACAACAACAACAACAACAACAACAACAACAACAACAACAACAACAACAACAACAACAACAACAACAACAACAACAACAACAACAACAACAACAACAACAACAACAACAACAACAACAACAACAACAACCAGCAGAGGGACAAGCACCGGGAGTTCATGAGCCACAAGCCACCTACCTACTCTCACTCTGCAGATCCGCTTGATGCTGATGATTGGTTGAAGACTGTTGAGAAGAAGCTAGATATGGCTCAGTGCAATGACAGGGAAAAGGTCACAGATATTCACAAGAACTTTGATATATATTGTGATGCTTCTCGTAGAGGTCTTTATCTTGCTGCTCATGCCACCCCTGATGCTATCACCTGGCAGGAGTTTAGGACCAACTTCAGGAGCTACCATATTCCTGCTGGTGTCATGAAGCTGAAGAAGAAGGAGTTCCTCTCACTCAAGCAAGGTGGGATGACCGTCAGCGAGTACCGGTATAAGTTTATCCAGTTGTCCCGTTACGCCCCAGATGAGGTGAAGGATGATGAGCAGAAGCAGGAGCGGTTTCTGGAAGGGTTGATTCCGCCGCTCCAAAATCAACTCATGTCTCACACCTTCCCAACATTTCAGAAGCTGCTGGATAAGTCTATCGGCTTGTAGAGTAAGCGCCGTGAGTTGGGAGAGCAGAAAAGGAAGTTCATGGCCTCAGGACAGTCGAGCAGTAACACTCGCCCCCGTTTCCAGCCACCTCAGCAGAACATGCCCGTCCGTTTTGGTTGGCAAGGGAGTAATTTTGTGCAGAGTCAGGGTCAGCGGTCAGCACCTCCACCACAACGCCCAGCATTTCAGCAGAATCGCCAGACCACCCCGACTCAGACTCCAGTGAAGACACCTGCACCAGGCAGTGCTCCTACTCCCCGTTCTTGCTTCATATGTGGAGATCCCAGCCACTATGCCCACAACTGTCCTAAAAGGAATGCTCAGACCCCACAGCGCCAGAGTGGCAGTGCACCTACTCAGAATACCCCTCAGCAGCAGAATGGGAATGTGAACCCGACGCCCCACAGCAACAAGAGCCAGCAGAATCAGATGCGGGGCAAGGTGAACCATGTTGCTGCAGAGACCGCACAGGAGTCCCAGGACGTGCTACTTGGTATGTTCCTCGTCAACTCAGCCCCTGCATCAGTTTTATTCGACTCTGGAGCATCTCATTCTTTCATTACTGCTCAGTACGTAGCTAAGTATAGCATAACTATGGTCCCTATGAAAAACTCCATGCTAGTTAGCTCACCCGGTGGAAACATGAAAGCAAATTTTATCTGTCCTCGAGTTAACCTGAAAATAGTTGGGGTAGACTTTCCTGCGGATTTGATAGTCCTGAACTCTGAGGGAATTGATGTCATACTTGGAATGGGATGGTTAGCTGCTTTCGATGCGGTGATTCAGTGTGCCAAGAGATCCGTGTTGTTGACTAGCCCTCAGGGAGAGAAGATTGAATTCAGAGCCACACAACCCTCAGCTTCAACTTACTCAGTGAATCAGGCCAGTGGTGTTTCCTTCATGGATATCAGAGTTGTTTGTGAGTTTCCGGATGTCTTCCCAGATGATTTGCCAGGTATGCCACCCGAACGAGACATTGAGTTTATTATTGAGCTTTTACCTGGTACTGCTCCTATTTCTAAAAGACCCTATAGAATGGCTGTTAATGAACTAGAAGAACTTAAGAAACAACTTAAGGAATTGTTGGATAAAGGTTACATTCGTCCTAGTTCTTCACCTTGGGGAGCACCTGTAATTTTTGTGGGTAAAAAGGATGGTACTCTGAGGATGTGTGTGGATTATCGTTCATTGAATGAGGTAACTATCAAGAATAAGTATCCATTGCCCAGGATTGAAGACTTATTTGATCAGCTAAGAGGAGCTAAGGTTTTCTCCAAGATTGACTTGAGATCTGGCTACCATCAGTTGAGAATCAGGAGTTCCGACATTCCAAAAACAGCATTCACCACCAGATATGGATTGTATGAGTTTACGGTGATGTCGTTTGGATTGACAAATGCACCCGCCTACTTTATGTACCTGATGAATGAGGTGTTCATGGAGTACTTGGATAAGTTTGTGGTGGTGTTTATTGATGATATTCTGATTTACTCTAAGAATGAAGAGGAACATTAGGAGCATTTGAGGTTGGTGTTGCAGACTCTAAGAGAGAACCAGTTGTATGCCAAGTTTAGCAAATGTGAGTTCTGGTTGAATCAAGTGTCTTTCCTTGGTCATGTTATTACTGATGGAGGTATTGCAGTGGATCCAAGTAAAGTCAAGGATGTGTTGGAATGGGAACCTCCTACCACAGTCTCTGAGATCAGAAGCTTTCTGGGATTGGCTGGATATTACAGGAGATTCATTGAAGGTTTTTCTAGGATAGCGAAACCTCTTACTTCGCTATTAGAGAAGGGCAAGGAGTTCGTTTGGTCAGAAGAATGTCAAGCCAGTTTTGAAGAGTTGAGAAAGAAGTTGACTACAGCCCCAGTGCTTGCTATGCCAGATATACACAAGAACTTTGATATATATTGTGATGCTTCTCACAGAGGTCTTGGGTGTGTGCTTATGCAAGAAGGCAGAGTTATAGCCTACGCATCCAGACAGTTGAGGAAACATGAGCTGAATTATCCTACTCATGATCTGGAACTTGCAGCTGTTGTTCATGCCTTGAAAATCTGGAGGCACTATATTCTAGGTAACAGATGTGAGTTGTATACTGATCACAAGAGCTTGAAATACATATTTACTCAGAAGGATCTGAATTTGAGGCAGAGAAGATGGTTGGAGTTGATCAAGGATTATGATCTGGGAATCAACTATCATCCTGGCAAGGCTAATTTGGTTGCTGATGCGTTGAGTAGGAAGTCACAAGTAAATGCTATGTTTGGTCGTCAGTTGCCAGCTGAGTTGCTTGCAGAGATGGAAAAGCTGAACTTGGGATTTCTGAATCAGACAGAAGGTGAGACAATGGAAGTTGAGTCTACACTAGAGCAGGAGATTCGGAAAGGTCAGCTTACTGATGAGAAGATAAAGGAAATCAGGGAAACCATGTTAGCCGGAAAAGCTCCCGATTTCACCGAGGACGATCAAGGTACAATTTGGTTTAGAAAGAGGATATGTGTACCGGATATCGAGTCTCTCAGAGAGCAGATATTGAGAGAAGCTCATGATTCCGCATATTCTATTCATCCTGGAAGTACTAAGATGTATCAGGATCTGAAGCAAAGGTATTGGTGGTATGGACTAAAAAGAGATGTGGCTGCCCATGTGGCATTATGCGATGTCTGTCAGAGAGTTAAAGCTGAACACCAGAGACCAGCCGGTTTGCTTCAACCACTCAAGGTGCCTGAATGGAAGTGGGAAGAAATCAGTATGGATTTCATTGTTGGACTACCTCGCACTCGAGGAGGATATAATTCAATATGGGTTATTGTGGACAGATTGACTAAAGTAGCTCACTTCATACCCGTACACACTACTTATACCAGTGCTAAGTTAGCAGAGTTATACATGTCCCGAATTGTTTGTCTCCATGGTGTACCTAAAAAGATAGTGTCTGATAGAGGTACTCAGTTTACATCTAGATTCTGGCAGAAGTTGCATGAGTCTATGGATACAAAATTGAATTTCAGTTCTGCATATCATCCTCAGACAGATAGTCAGACAGAGATGACTAACCAGATTTTGGAGGATATGTTGAGAGCTTGTGCTTTGAAGCATGGAGGCAGTTGGGGAGGCACAGGATGTGGTACTTGGTATGTTTCTTGTCAACTCAGCCCATGCATCAGTTTTATTCGGTTCGAAGCACTTTATGGTAGAAAGTGCAGGACACCGTTGTATTGGAGTGAAACTGGTGAAAGTCAGTTGTTTGGTCCAGAGATTCTGCAAGAAGCAGAAAGACAGGTTCAGATTATCAGAGAGAATTTAAGAACAGCTCAGTCTAGGCAGAAGAGCTATGCAGACACAAGGAGACGAGAGTTAACTTTCGAAGTAGGTGATTATGTGTATCTGAAAGTATCTCCTATTCGAGGTTTGAGAAGGTTTAAAGTGAAAGGAAAATTATCTCCTCGTTTCATTGGACCTTTCAAGATTGTGGATAGAAAAGGTGAGGTTGCTTATCAATTGGAGTTGCCAGCCAGACGGTCAGATGTGCATGATGTGTTCCATATCTCTCAGTTGAAAAAGTGTCTTCGAGTTCCTGAGGAAGAATTGCCTATGGATGAGTTGAATGTGCAAGATGATCTGACTTATATGGAATATCCAGTTAAGATTTTGGAAACCGCTGAGAGAGTTACTCGGAGTAAGGTGATTAAGATGTGTAAAGTTCAGTGGAGTCATCACGCAGAAAGTGAGGCAACTTGGGAAAGGGAGGATGAGTTGATGGCAGAGTTCCCTCAGATTTTCTCTAATCCGTCTGAATCTCGAGGACGAGATTCTTTTTAAGGGGGGTAGGTTTGTAACACCCTAAAATTCATCACAATTAAATTATAGCAACCCCTGAATTTTTCTAGGATTTATTAAGGCTTAAATAATCCTCTGCTATTGTTGGTTTGAATTAAGAGGCATGAGCTGTCCTGTCCCTCCCTGATATCACATTAAATAATTATTTTAGTCAAAATAAGTTTTTGTTGCATTCATGCTGTTGCATATATTTTTGGTTGCTAGTAAATCAAATTGGAATTTAAATTCTGTTTAAATTCGAATTTGATTTGCTTTTGTTTGAGTTTAAATAGTCGAGTTTACTTTCATCCCTTCAACTCTTGGCCAAGTCCGTTTTTGCTCCTTGGATTCTTGGTCCAGTTCCTTTTTCCTCCCCGGCCTGTTTCTTTTGTTTCCCGGGCTGAATCCGTTTCTTTCTCTTGGCCCGTTCCACTCTTGGCCCAACAGCGGCCCAACGTTTTTTTCCCCGCTTTTCTCTCTCTCACTCTCACCGACGGATGGGACCCGCCTGTCGGATCCTTCGTCTCCGACGCGGTCTCTGCTCCGGCCGAGTCCGTCCCGCCGCCGCCGCCGATTTCGAGTCCGTTCCTTGCACGCCGAGGCCGGTTTTCGGTCCTATATAATCAGCCGGTCTCCGCCGCCCAAATTCCCATCCTAGTACCGCAGCCCTAGCCGCCTGTGCTCGAGTCGCCATCGCCGCCATCATCAAGCCGACCCGCCGCCATCGATCCGTCGTTGCACAACCGCTTCGCCTCTCTCGTTTGCACCAGGAGGTTCGCCTTGGAGCCCTGAAGCTATTCTTCGTGTTCTTGCTCGGGTTTGGCCGCACACCGTGCTAACCGAGCTCATCGCCGAATCTCCAGGGCCGCCGTCCGCCATTCTTCGTCGCCGGCCACCGTCGTCGCTCCTTCCTCGTCAAGACCTAGCCCAGTGAGTTGGTCGTCCTCTCCTGATGCTCTAGGATCAAGTCTCGTCGAGTTTTATGCACCGTAGCTGTAGATCGTGTTCTCTCCGGCGAAGTTCCGCCGCGGGAACGGGCGGCGCCGCCGCAGGTGTCGTCGCCGGCGTTCACCCCCTCGCCCGATCTGTTTGGAGCCATTAGATCGCAATCCAACGGTCCATATTAGACCGTCTCCCGAGTCAAACAGAGAGGTAACGGTCAGCGCCACCGTTTTGCAAAAGAAACCCTGAAGATTTTCCAAATCAACCCGCAGTACACTTTAGTTCAAAAATAATTACGTATAGGTCCTCTTGGTGGATTGTCTAGTTGCTTCACCCATACCTATTAAGATAGGATACCCTCTCTTTTGTTAGTTCAGTACGTTTAGACTCGTGCGTAACATGTGTTTTAGTTTGGTAAAAGGGTGGTGGAGATGTTTTTGCTTTTGTGCTAAGTGTGTGATTTGGATCTTTGTAATGATTGAACTTAATTGTGGAGTGATGACCACAATTGAGTAATTATTAAATAAATAAATTTAGTTAGTTTTGGGTTATCTTGGTCTCTGATCTTAGCCCTTAACTATCACATTATCTATATAATTGTACCCCTCATATAAATCATTATTTTTTGTATTGTTTCCTTGCATGTGAATGTGTGATGCGATTAGGAAACGAGCAATTCGAGGATTTCTCTGAAGATCCAAGTTTTGGAGAAGGATTTGAGCGGCAACAAAGTTGGGAAGAAGGCAAGTGTATTATGTCATGCAAATGTCCTAATAATTATTAATTTCACCCCCCATGCATGTGTCTTAATTTGATGGATTCCTATTTAAGGATTTGCCTAGCCACTATATTTCTCCTGTCCCTGAAACTGGGTTACTTAATTAATTTTGATGGTAGATGATGCTTAGTTGCTCAACTGGGATTGGTTAAATGAACTCTTACTCTATGTTCCAAATACTCTTTTAATTAATTAATTGGCAAGATCATATCATTTTAATTGGAACATGGAGAACCACCTAGGAAAACAGTGCAACCATGAGTGCCATGTGGCTCTGGCTTTGACTGACTAATTAGGGGCTCTAGTTTTTGGTAGCTTTACCCGAAAGGGGCATGGGGGGTGGCGGTTGACGAGGTATAGCTCGGTCCTTTTGAGTTGTGGGCTTTGGTAAGAGACAGACCTCATTTGGGAGGGTTATGCTTTGCTTCTGAACCGGAAACCTTAGCGGGCTATCATTTATTAGAGTGCTTTTGTAAAGGTCTCATAGTGAAACCCAGTATTCGGTCCACGTGGTGTGGGAAGGGTACAATGCTCTCGGGCAATGGGAATCACGGCTTATGGTGAAAGTGTACAACCTCTGCAGAGTGTAAAACTGTTATAACAGCCGTGCTCACGGTCAAGAGCGGCCTGGACCCTTACATGAATCCTTGCTACCTACTCACTCTTTTAATACACTGTTCATTACTTACGCATGTGTCTAA
>OAMR01000155.1:250328-263241 GCA_900205405.1 Echinochloa crus-galli
TACCTGTCTCTTATACACATCTAGATGTGTATAAGAGACAGGCCCTGGACAACCCTTTGCCGAGTGTAAGGACTTTAACACTCGGCAAAGGTTGCATCTTTGCCGAGTGTTAAGGCCAAGACACTCGGAAAAGGCTGTTCCAGAAATTACATAAACAACCTCTTTGCCTAGTGTTAAAGCCAATACACTCGGCAAAGCACCTCTTTGCCGAGTGTAACACTTGGCAAAGCATCAAATTTTTTCCTGTTTTTATTAATTTTTTGCGTTAAAAGGACCCCTCAACAAAAACATCACAGACAGTTTCTAATAGGCATTACAGGCAGTTTATAATAGGCATCACAGGCAATTCATATATATCTATATATAGCCACTAAACCATCAAACAACCATAAACAAACACATATAAGTCACTAAACCATCCAACATCATAGAAATGTCACAAATTCAATATCCAAACATCCAACATCCATCATTCATATGTTACAAAGTCCAACATCCATCACTCACGGAAGAGGGGGTCCGAACAACGATCTAACCGCCCTGTTAGTGCTAACGGGGTCTTTGCCGAGTGTCGCACTCGGTAAAGACTCCATCCTTTGCCGAGTGTTGCACTCGGCAAAGGCTTGTCTAGGGCAGGCCCCGACCAACCATCTTGGTTCAATCACCTGCAATCAACAAAAACATGCATTTATTAGATTTCACATATAAACATAAATAATTAGAAAAACGTGTAATATATAAGAAATATGACCCAACATAAACTATTAGACAGAGATGATGTAATATATAAACGTACTTTTATTAGAAATAATCATCCGGATCAGGATTATCTGGATCAACGGTCGCATCATCACTATCGTACATTTCGAGATGTTCATGGTCGTCCTCCAAAGGCGGAGAAATGTCGTCGTCTTCGTCATTGCCTAATTGTAATCGCTCTAGTAACTCTACCTCCTTAGCATTATGAACCACATCTCCAGTGTCCTCGTCAACAAACATTTCTGAGTCTAAATCCATTCCGACCGCTTGGGTTAAGTCTATCTCAAAAGACCCTTCTAGCCCATTTTCTTGGAAGAACTCTCCATCATAGGTGTTTGGATCTATGTTATAATCTTCATTGTTTGGGACTGGTAGTTTACCGCGTGGCGACACTTTGTATACAACGTCCCAACCCTCAAGCCTTTTGTCCTTTTTGCACGGGTATGACAAATAATACACCTGGGTGGCTTGTTGAGACACTATATAGACATCATCTCCAGGTAAGACAGATGATTGTCGAATTTCGACTAGCCCAAGACTAGGGGTTCGTCTCACCACTGAAGGATCAAACCAATGACATTTGAAGATAACAGGAGAAAGAGGTTTGCTTCCACCAAAATTAAGCTCGTATATTTCTTCAAGTCTCCCATAGTAATCGACCCCATCAGAGCCTGGAGTATAGACTCCGGTACTTGTAGTCCTTCGATTGGGCATCCTCTGCTCATGACTTGTTGTGCGAAAACGATAACCATTCACGTCATATCCGGTAAATGACTTGACCTTATACGCACAACCATCGGCGATTTGTCTCAACTCGACACTCATAGACCCATCGGATTGACCCTGCGAGTTCGACCAGGCATGTTTGTACCTTCCGTTACTCATAGACTCAGTAACGTCGAATTTAGGACAAGACTGAAATTAAGTGTACCTTCCGTTTGAACCAAGAAATAAAATCTGGGTTTCCATGTTTAAGAAGGTCATCAACTTCGTGTGGGGTAGGAGCCCTCCTATTACGCCAGAATTGATCAAGAAATTCCCTGTATGAACGAGAAACAAGAGTGTTGGATGCAGAATAGTGGCTAGGTACTTGAAAACAAGATCGTTCTGAACTTACCGCATGTATGGCTCAAC
This sequence comes from Echinochloa crus-galli, assembly GCA_900205405.1. NCBI lineage: Eukaryota > Viridiplantae > Streptophyta > Magnoliopsida > Poales > Poaceae > Echinochloa > Echinochloa crus-galli. The sequence continues at coordinate 252,222 of OAMR01000155.1, forward strand.
TTCGGATAGATTGGTGAGCACATAGAGCATGATAGCGCGCCACTCTACATTTGTCAAATTTTTGTTGGTGCCTTCACTTGCACTTCCTAGTTGCCCTCGGAAAAGGCTGAGGTTCGATTCAACTTCGTCAACATTATAACGAGGCGGTGGATTGTGCACGTTAGGAAGGTTGTCAGCATAATACTTCGTCGTGAAGTTTGACACCTCCTCGAGAATGTATGCCTCTGCAATAGATGCTTCAATCTTGCATTTATTTTTGCATTTAGTTCGAAGAACCTTCTGACATCTTTCAATTGGATAGCACCACCGGTTCTGCACAGGCCCTCCCATTCGTGCCTCATACGGAAGGTGCAGAATCATATGCTGCATCGGGTTGAAAAAGCCCGGTGGAAATATCTTCTCCAACTTGCATAGCAACACGGGAGCAAGCTTTTCCATTTCTGCAAGCATGGGCTTCGATACTTCCTTAGCACACAGCTGACGGAAGAAATTGCTCAACTCCGCCAGCACTTGCCAGACATGCTCGGGGACATAGCCTCGAACCATCACCGGAAGAAGCCGCTCAAGCCATATGTGGTAGTCATGACTCTTGAGCCCGTTGATCCTTAGAGTAGTTAAGTTCACTCCCCTCTTCAAATTCGCTGCATACCCATCAGGAAATTTCAATGTTTGGAACCAACTTAGCACTTCCCTCTTTTGGTCATTATCGAGAACGAAATCGGCCTTAGGTTTTTTCCATGTTTTGCCGTCCCTGGGAGGTGGTATATTTAGCTTCGGTCTATTGCATAACCGCTGCTGATCCACTCTAGCCTTGGTATTGTCTTTGGTTTTATCAGGAATGTTCATGATTGTACCCCAAAGTGCCTCGGCAAGATTCTTTTCAGTGTGCATCATATCAATATTATGTGGAAGCAGAAGGTCTGCCATGTACGGGAGCATCCATAGGCCCAACTTATGAGTCCAGGCATGTTGCTCGCCATATCCCACAAAACGGCCATCCTCCCCGACCTCGAGAGCGTCTAACTCTGCACGAACATCCGCACCTGTCATCATGTGTGGTGCAGGGTCTAGAACCCTTACACCTTTCGTGAAGTTCTTAATATCTTGTCTGAATTCGTGTTCAAGAGGGAGAAATTGACGATGTTTGTCGAAGCATGAATATTTTCCACCCTTGGTCAACCAGATGAACTTCAGAGATGCCTTGCATATTGGACATGGGAACTTCCCGTGGACACACCAGCCGCAGAATATCCCATACGCCGGATGGTCATGCAGGGAGTACTGGTAGAAGACATGCATTTTAAAGTTTGTTTTTGTAGCTCGATCATATGTCCATACACCTTCCTCCCAAGCACGGTCCAAATCATCAACAAGAGGCTCCATATACACGCTCATATTTTTCCCCGGGTAATTAGGAATAATTAACGACAAAAAGATGTTCTGCCGTTGAAATAGGACACCGGGGGGGAGATTGAGTGGGATCACAAACATTGGCCAACAAGAGTATGGGGCAGCCGTCATTCCATACGGGTTGAACCCATCTGTTGCCAACGCAACACGCACATTCCGAGCCTCTCTAGCCTTGTCATGATGAATCCCATCAAAGTGCTTCCATGCTTCACCATCGGATGGATGTACGAGCTTATCAGGATTGTATCGCACTCCACTTTTGTGCCATGTCATCTGTTTCGCGGAGTCCTCGGTCATGTAAAGCCGTTGGATCCTCGGTATAGGTGGAAGGTACCGTAGGATATTCACGGGTATTTTGCTTTGCTTCTTCTTACCATCAGCACCGACTATCTCCACGAATCTAGAAGCCTTGCACTTCGGACATTGCTTTGCGTCCGCAAATTCTTTCCTAAATAAGATGCATCCATTCGGACAAGCATGTATCTTCTGATACGGCATCTTAAGTGCATTTAGAAGTTTCTGTGCCGCGTACATGTTCTTTGGCAAGCCGTGACCTTCCGGAAGGAGGCCACCCAAAATTGTCAGGATGTGGTCAAAGGCGTCTCGACCCAAGCTAAACTGGGACTTGACGGCCAACAGTTTGTCAAATTTTTGTTGGTGCCTTCACTTGCACTTCCTAGTTGCCCTCGGAAAAGGCTGAGGTTCGATTCAACTTCGTCAACATTATAACGAGGCGGTGGATTGTGCACGTTAGGAAGGTTGTCAGCATAATACTTCGTCGTGAAGTTTGACACCTCCTCGAGAATGTATGCCTCTGCAATAGATGCTTCAATCTTGCATTTATTTTTGCATTTAGTTCGAAGAACCTTCTGACATCTTTCAATTGGATAGCACCACCGGTTCTGCACAGGCCCTCCCATTCGTGCCTCATACGGAAGGTGCAGAATCATATGCTGCATCGGGTTGAAAAAGCCCGGTGGAAATATCTTCTCCAACTTGCATAGCAACACGGGAGCAAGCTTTTCCATTTCTGCAAGCATGGGCTTCGATACTTCCTTAGCACACAGCTGGCGGAAGAAATTGCTCAACTCCACCAGCACTTTCCAGACATGCTCGGGGACATAGCCTCGAACCATCACCGAAAGAAGCCGCTCAAGCCATATGTGGTAGTCATGACTCTTGAGCCCGTTGATTCGTAGAGTAGTTAAGTTCACTCCCCTCTTCAAATTCGCTGCATACCCATCAGAAAATTTGAATGTTTGAAACCAACTTAGCACTTCCCTCTTTTGCTCATTATCGAGAACGAAAACGGCCTTAGGTTTTTTCCATGTTTTGCCGTCCCTGGGAGGTGGTATATTTAGCTTCGGTCTATTGCATAACCGCTACTGATCCACTCTAGCCTTGTATTGTCTTTGGTTTTATCAGGAATGTTCATGATTGTACCCCAAAGTGTCTCAGCAAGATTCTTTTCAGTGTGCATCATATCAATATTATGTGGAAGCAGAAGGTCTGCCATGTACGGGAGCATCCATAGGCCCAACTTATGAGTCCAGGCATGTTGCTCGCCATATCCCACAAAACGGCCATCCTCCCCGACCTCGAGAGCGTCTAACTCTGCACGAACATCCGCACCTGTCATCATGTGTGGTGCAGGGTCTAGAACCCTTACACCTTTCGTGAAGTTCTTAATATCTTGTCTGAATTCGTGTTCAAGAGGGAGAAATTGACGATGTTTGTCGAAGCATGAATATTTTCCACCCTTGGTCAACCAGATGAACTTCAGAGATGCCTTGCATATTGGACATGGGAACGTCCCGTGGACACACCAGCCGCAGAATATCCCATACGCCGGATGGTCATGCAGGGAGTACTGGTAGAAGACATGCATTTTAAAGTTTGTTTTTGTAGCTCGATCATATGTCCATACACCTTCCTCCCAAGCACGGTCCAAATCATCAACAAGAGGCTCCATATACACGCTCATATTTTTCCCCGGGTAATTAGGAATAATTAACGACAAAAAGATGTTCTGCCGTTGAAATAGGACACCGGGGGGGAGATTGAGTGGGATCACAAACATTGGCCAACAAGAGTATGGGGCAGCCGTCATTCCATACGGGTTGAACCCATCTGTTGCCAACGCAACACGCACATTCCGAGCCTCTCTAGCCTTGTCATGATGAATCCCATCAAAGTGCTTCCATGCTTCACCATCGGATGGATGTACGAGCTTATCAGGATTGTATCGCACTCCACTTTTGTGCCATGTCATCTGTTTCGCGGAGTCCTCGGTCATGTAAAGCCGTTGGATCCTCGGTATAGGTGGAAGGTACCGTAGGATATTCACGGGTATTTTGCTTTGCTTCTTCTTACCATCAGCACCGACTATCTCCACGAATCTAGAAGCCTTGCACTTCGGACATTGCTTTGCGTCCGCAAATTCTTTCCTAAATAAGATGCATCCATTCGGACAAGCATGTATCTTCTGATACGGCATCTTAAGTGCATTTAGAAGTTTCTGTGCCGCGTACATGTTCTTTGGCAAGCCGTGACCTTCCGGAAGGAGGCCACCCAAAATTGTCAGGATGTGGTCAAAGGCGTCTCGACCCAAGCTAAACTGGGACTTGACGGCCAACAGACGTGCAACGGCATCCAATTGAGAAACCTTAGTGTGCGAGTGAAGTGGTTGTTGTGCCGCTGACAACATGTCATAATAAGCCTTTGCAGTGGCCTCCGGCTCCTCCTCCCTAGGTCCATCATTGAAGTGTGCTTCGTCGTAGTCATGCAACATGTCCCCTACCCCTGCCTCATCATCAAACTCCTCGATGCGCTGCCTCACGGCCTCGTCTCTCACACGATCAACGGCTTCACCATGGCGTGTCCACCGAGTATAGTTCTCCGTAAATCCATTCCTGACGAGATGTTTACCCATGACAACTTCTGTTTGGCGTTTACGATTGTCGCAAACCGCGCATGGACAGAAAGTAGTTGGCACCCCTTTCGCATTGGCAAAAGCTTGCTTCAAGAACGCATCAGTCTTGGCAATCCATTCATCTGTACATTCACCTTTACTTGAGCGGCCAGTGTACATCCACTCACGGTCATCCATCCCTTTACATGTCACCGAGCAATAAATTTCTTCCATACCAAATTTATAATAATAAATGCATCTACCGGATGCTAGCTTTATGTCTAATAGGTAAAGATAGGTCCTAATCCCACCCGAGGATGTGTAGACGGGTAGTTTCCATGCTCTACTCGTATCCAAGACGGAATTTTTTGCAGCACCTCCCCGCTGTTCTCCAAATACACATCCAATTACGGAGATTGTGTATTCGGAGAACAACAGGGAGATGATGCCGAAACTCAGCCTCGGTACGAGTAAAGCATGGAAACTACCCATCTACACATCCTCGAGCTGTCCAAAAACGTGGACAATTCAAAACATATACGGTTAGACATATACAAAGATTCACATATTCACAACCGTATCTCTTTCGAACGGGAGACGCCTAACTAGGTTACGTGACACAGTTGTGCACAAGAGACGAAGAAGATACACAACATAAATATGACTCTACGAATTAAATACTGAGGGTGTATGGTTTTGCATGTGCTCACCTACGGGCTCGACGGCGGGCGAGTCGGTAACGCTCGTGTCGGTGCAGACGGCGGGGAACGACGTGCGGCGTCGAGGTCCAAGTCGAAGACGGTGCAACATCCTCACTGAAATAAAAACAATTTTTTGTCAAATAAAAAATTCCGTAGCACCTCCCCTACACGGGGAGATTTCTGAAACCATACATCCTGCAAAAAAACACGGCACGAAGGCCGACAACCACATAACGCCCACGTGGCACCTTTGCCGAGTGTAGGCACTCAACAAAGGAATGTTTGCCGAGTGCCGAAACCCAGACACTCAGCAAACAGGCCACGTGGCCAACGTCTCCGGCCGCGCGCGGCCACGTCAGCGGCCGGCGCGTGGCCACGTGTCAAACCGCCCACGCGCCCCTGGCGCACCCCCCTCTTTGTCGAGTGTCGTAGATCTGACACTTGGCAAACAGATCTGACACGTGTCAGATCTGTTTGCCGAGTGTCAGATCTACGACACTCGACAAAGAGGGGGGTGCGCCAGGGGCGCGTGGGCGGTTTGACACGTGGCCACGCGCCGGCCGCTGACGTGGCCGCGCGCGGCCGGAGACGTTGGCCACGTGGCCTGTTTGCTGAGTGTCTGGGTTTCGGCACTCGGCAAACATTCCTTTGTTGAGTGCCTACACTCGGCAAAGGTGCCACGTGGGCCAATGACGTGGCCCGCGCGGCCGCGGCCCGACCAGCCCACATGGCCTCTTTGCCGACGGCTTTCTATCGGGCAATCGGCAAAGGTGCTCTTTGCCGAGTGTTTCTTCCCTGACACTCGGCAAATGTGTTGTTTGCCGAGTGTAGCACTCGGCAAACATTTCCCAGAACAATTCTTGCATACCAAATTTTTCAAATTCGATCAAATACACATCAAAATATCTTGTCAAATACATTCAACAATGCACATTTTATGCTTACCGAGCAATAAATTTCTTCCATACCAAATTTATAATAATAAATGCATCTACCGGATGCTAGCTTTATGTCTAATAGGTAAAGATAGGTCCTAATCGTTGTAAAAATAATTTAAAAATATCAAATGGGTCCGGAAAAATATGATAACTTCAAATGAAGCAATCTACGTCGTTTATTGCCTATACAAAAAACGTTATGAACTCAAACTCTAATTCAACTTCACTTCGTTTCGAAATCCAGCTGTCTCATTCTCAACTCTCCGAATCTTCTATGGAGATATGCTCCAATTGGAAAGGGCCATATATATAAACTTTTCGAAATCATCCCAACTTTTTGCCACAGGCTCCACATAAGATATAAAGAGCCTTTGACAAGTATTGTTGGAAAAAAATAAACTTTGGATCCCAAAAACATAAGTTTAAATAAACAGGGCCAAACTTTGCCGAGTGTGTTTTAGGAAACACTCGGCAAAGAGCTGGTTTGCCGAGTGCCCCGCCGAAGCACTCGGCAAAACCACCAATCCAGCCGGCCAAAAACTCTTATATTTAAAATGTTCAAATTTTTTGAGTTTGAATTTCAAGTTTTTTAAAAATATTTTTCAAATTTTCAAACTCTTCGCCGAGTATCTGACCCAGACACTCGGCAAAGGGCCAACACGTCAACAGGCCTGGCACGTGTCAAGCACTTGCCACATGTTTACCGAGTGTCTGGACTGTGACACTCGGCAAAGAACTGACAGGCCAAACGGCCGTCCACGACCGTTGGCGCGCGTGGCACGTGCTGGACACGTGCCACGACTTTGCCGAGTGTCTGCCGTGTGACACTCGGCAAAGCTACTGGAGCCCAAACGACCATCCGTGGCGTGGCACGGGCAGGGCACGTGCGTCAGTTTTGCCGAGTGTCTCTGTCGTGACACTCAGCAAAGATCCTATTTGCCGAGTGTCTCTTTTCTGACACTCGGCAAAGATCATGTTTGCCGAGTGTCGCCTCTTTGCCGAGTGCCGTTGTCTGGGCACTCGGCACAACCAGTCTTTACCGAGTGCCCGACAGAAAGCACTTGTAACACCCTAAAATTCATCACAGGTGTATGGTTTTGCATGTGCTCACCTACGGGCTCGACGGCGGGCGAGTCGGTGACGCTCGTGTCGGTGCAGACGAGGGCATGGCTAACACCTCCTCTAAATTTTTCTAGGATTTATTAAGGCTTAAATAAATTTTCTAGGAATTAATTGGAATTTCTAGCCTTTTTAGTAATTTAAATATCACATTAACTAATTATTTTAGCAAAAATAAGTTTTTGTTGCATTCATGCTGTTGCATATATTTTTGGTTGCTAGTAATTCAAGTTGGAATTTAAATTCTGTTTAAATTCGAATTTGATTTGCTTTTGTTTGAGTTTTATAAAAGTTTAAATTGATAGAGTTCGTTTTAGCCCCTTCAATTCTCGGCCCAGCCCAAGGTTGCCCCCTCTATTTTCTTCCCGGGCCGATTCTTCTTCCTTTTCTTCCCTCAGCCCGCTCCACAATCAGCCCAGCACCGGCCGAGTATTTTTCCCCGCGTTTCTCTCTTCGCCGCGCCGCTGACAGGTGAGACCCACCTGTCAGCGTTCGTCTTCCCCGGGACGGACTCTTCCCCGAGTCCTTCTCTGCCGCGCCGCCGTTTCCGAGTGGAATCCCGCCGTTTCACGCATGCTGAGACTCCGCTCACGGCCTATAAAATCCCGCCGCCCTTGCTCTCTCTCTTCAATCCAATCAAACCAGCAAAAGCCGAGCCCAGACTCGAGCGCCCGAGCCGCCATCGCCGACCGAGCGCCGCCGCTGTCGAACTTCTCCGCCGTAGCCTCGTTCTCGCCGAGGAGCACACCAGGAGATTCGATTCGATGCCCTGAATCTTTTCGTCGCGTTCTTGCCCGGAGTTTGGCTTCATATCGAGCTAATCTCGGTCGCCGTTGTTTCTCCAGTGCCGCCGACCGCCATCCTTCGTCGCCGGCCACCGTCGTTGATTCCTCCTCGTCAAAAAACCCCGGGGTGAGTTCGCAAGCATCCCCTCTTGCTTTCCGTTCAAATTCCGTTGAGTTTGGTGCTTCGTAGCCTCGAATCGTCCTCACGCCGGCGAAGCTCCGCCGCGTTCGCTGGCGGCGCCGCCGTCCCGACCGCCGCCGGTGTTTTTCCCCGGCCGATCTGTTTTCGGTCGTCGATCTAAGATCCATCGGTCCGCGTCAGTCGAAGACCCCGAGTCAAACTTGGATATAACGGTCAGCGTGGCACATTTGCAAAAGAAACCCTATAGTATTTAGAAATTAACCCGCAGTCCACTTTAGTTCAAAAATAATTACGTATAGGTCCTGTTTTCTTCTGTTTTAGCCCCTTCAAGATCTAAAATTGTGCCCGAGGTCCAAGATCGGTTATTTTATGGTTTAGCCCCTGTAATTTTATAAAAATTATGTTTTAGTCCCTGGTTTTCGCAGTTAAGCCCCTGGAACTTTTAAAACTTTGCCAGCAAGTCCCTGAACCTTAGAAAAGCCATATCTTTTGCGTTTTAACTCTGATTTTAGTGATTCTCGCGCTCACACGTTCGTTGTAACGTGTAGATTAATTTAGTGCTATTGTTTTCTTCAGTTGGAATTGTTTGGTGTACTGTTTCTTATTTAGTGTATTGTTTTTTGCATGCGATTGTGTGATGCGATTAGGAAGCGAACAGTTCGAGGATTTCTCTGAGGAACCAACTGTTGGAGAAGGATTTGAGCAGCAACAGAGTTGGGAAGAAGGCAAGTGTATTATGTCATGCAAATGTCCTAATAACTATTAATTTAACCATCCATGCATGTGTCTTAATTTGATAATATGATCTAAATCGTGGTTACTTGTCTATGTTTGGAATTTGACATTCATTAATTTGTGGGTGGTATATACTTTCATTTGCTAGTATATAGTTGCTTAGTAAAACTTGACCAACTAAAAGTGCTTACTGCAGTATGGTCAGCCAACCTTTTTGCCTCAGCCTTGTATGTCATATTACATTTGCTGAGTACGTTATGTGCTCATACTTGTTGCCTTTCTTTCTTTTATTGCATCTACTACAACCGGAATGCTGCTCAGATTGAGAGAATTTAGAGGATTACACTGCTGATTTTGGGGAGTTCTAGGCGAGTCTCCCCCAGTCAATGCCTGTGGAGTTGGAGTCACTTTTGCTTCGTTAGATGAACGTTTATTTAAGTCTTCCGCTATGACATTTGAGTCAACTCTGAGATTATAATAAATGCACTATAATACTCTTTCGTTATGCATGGTTATGGATATTCACTTGTGACGTCTACCATATGTGTGTAAACTGATCCTGGCGCACATATGAGATGCACCTGGTTTTGCCTTTAAAACCGGGCGTGACATGCAACCACTGATTGTACTCGGAAAGAATGTTATACCAGCCTAGATAGCAATGGTCATTCTCTAAGGATTAGTTTGCTTAACTACTCTTGGTCTATCTATTCTTGGTTTAATTTGCTATTATTCTAAGTCATTGATAATTGTCTCCTCCTTGATTTGGTTCTATCTTTCTCACCTTCTCTCTAGCTTCGAGGTCTTTAGAACTATTTCTAACCCCTTGCTTGCTTAAATTATAGATGGTGTTGACAAGGCAAGGTGCTCGTAGATTGTCAAGCACTCATTCCTCTATTTCGTCGCATGCGGTGCAAGAAGTGGAACAAGAACCTGAAGAGATGGAAATAATGGACGAAGAAGTCAACTCAGGAGGGAATGCTCCAGCTGTACCTGAAGAAAGTGAAGGACCCGCTCCACCGCCTGGCATGTGGGTAGTGACCATCCATCACCACGATGGAGGCAACAGTAGATTTCCAATGATGCTTCGAATGCTCTTCGAAAGTCTGAACTATCCAGTGGAGATAGAATATTGTGGAAGGAGGAGGACACATCCAGATCACCCAGAGGATTGGGAAGTCGCTGTATACATCAGGGAGCCTGATTATGAGTTTGGAGGAACCAAAGAAGCTGCAGTGCATCATGCTATCGCCATATGGTCAACCTTTGAAGCTGGAATTCAGGATGCAGCAAGACGCGCACTTTCTGTGTTTTGTCATAAGGAAGCTGCTGAAGTACGTAACACTGCTTGGGCATATCTCCCTCGAAGGAAGCAAGGCACTCCTACTGGTGTCGTGCCACACCCGCCGGGCATAGACTCTACACTCAATGTCCAAGTGGCGTTCACTCAGATGCTCAACGAACACGCCGATGACACCACAAGGGAATTACAAGAAGTGCGTGAAGAACTCGCTGCCGAACGAAGGAAGAACAAGAGGCTGATAGCTGAACTCAAAGGAGAAGAACTTCCGCCCCTGGATGAAGATATTGAAGGATTGTTGGGTCATTCGCCGCCACGCTAGACAGAGTTTGGTGGATAGTCTAGTTGCTTCATCCATACCCATTAAGTTAGGATACCCTCTTTTGTTAGTTCAGTACATTTAGAAGCGTTGAGTCTCGTGCGTAACATGTGTTTGGTTCTGTTTAGGAGTGTATGCTTCATGTTTGCTTTTGTGCAAAGTGTATGATTTGGATCTTTGTAATGATTGCACTTAATTGTGGAGTGATGACCACAATTGAGTAATTAATAAATAAATAAATTTAGTTAGTTGGGTTATCTTGGTTTCTGATCTTAGCCCTTAGTTATCATTTCATCCATATAATTTTATCCCTCCTATAAATCATGCTACACGACTTTCTGTTCTCGCTGCTGCATGATACCCTGGTACTGTTCGAATTGTTTCTGGAGTTTCAGAACTCCGTTCGAAGTAAATCCAGTTGGGTTGGATTAAGGACTTGATAATCTAGGTTCTGAGAATTTTTCGCGGTTTTTGGAGATTCTGACAGAGAGATATAACGGTTTTATTGGAGTAACCAGAATCTGTCTCGTGGTCCTGACACAGCTGTCTTGTTTATTTTATATCCCGAGCTACAAAATTCCGATTGAGGTCATTCAAGTTGGGTTAGTTTCGGAATTTAATAATATACGTTCTGACAAAAGATCATGATTTTTGGATACT
>OAMR01000155.1:266529-277825 GCA_900205405.1 Echinochloa crus-galli
CAACTCATGTCTCATACCTTCCCAACAATTCAGAAGCTGCTGGATAAGGCTATTGGCTTGGAGTTTTTGTTGCATTCATGCTGTTGCATATATTTTTGGTTGCTAGTAAATCAAGTTGGAATTTAAATTCCGTTTAAATTCTAATTTGACTTGCTTTTGCTTGAGTTTTAGAAAAGTTAAAATAGGCAGAGTCCGTTTTTGCCCCTCCAACTCTTGGCCCGGTGGATGTGTGTGGATTATCGTTCATTGAATGAGGTAACCATCAAGAATAAGTATCCATTGCCCAGAATTGAAGACTTATTTGATCAGTTGAGAGGAGCTAAGGTTTTCTCCAAGATTGACTTGAGATCTGGCTACCATCAGTTGAGGATCAGACGTTCCGACATTCCTAAAACAGCATTCACCACCAGGTATGGATTATATGAGTATTCTGTGATGTCGTTTGGATTGACAAATGCACCCACTACTTTATGTACCTGATGAATAAGGTGTTCATGGAGTACTTGGATAATTTTGTGGTGGTGTTTATTGATGATATTCTGGTTTATTCTACGAATGAGGAGGAGCATGAGGAGCATTTGAGGTTGGTGTTGCAGACTCTTAGAGAGAACCAGTTGTATGCCAAGTTTAGTAAATGTGAGTTTTTCTGGAGTTTCAGAACTCCGTTTGGTATAAATCTAGTTGGGTTGGATTAAGGACTTGATAACCTAGGTTCTGGGAATTTTTCGTGATTTTTGGAGGTTCTGGCAGAGAGATATAATGGTTTTATTGGAGTAACCAGAATCTGTCTCGTGGTCCTGACACAGCTGTCTTGTTTATTTTATATCCCGAGCTACAAAATTCCGATTGAGGTCATTCAAGTTGGGTTAGTTTCGGAATTTAATAATATACGTTCTGACAAAAGATCATGATTTTTGGATAAACAAAATGAGAGTTACAACTGTTTAATTAGGAAGAACAGAATCTGTTTCAGAATTTGGATTGCCAACGTTGGAAACTCACCTACATTAACTATTATCTGTTCATAATTTGAGTTATATCTTTTTACCACTCTCTGAACATCATGTTCTAACCCCCAGATGGTAAACACCAGGTCTGGAAGTGGAGTGGATCGACCACCTGTGATTCGACCAGGACGTGCCAACCCCAATCTAAATCCCCCGCCAAATCAAGCAACTGTAGCAATGGAGCAGATCCTCGCCAACCAGACTCAGATTCTCCAGGGCATGGCTAACACCTTGGCAGCCATGCATCCTAAATTAGCACCTGTCTCTTATACACATCTCAGCCGAGAGACAAGCACCGGGAGTTCATGAGCCACAAGCCACCTACCTACTCTCACTCTGCAGATCCGCTTGATGCTGATGATTGGTTGAAGACTGTTGAGAAGAAGCTGGATTTGGCTCAGTGCAATGACAGGGAGAAGGTCCTGTATGCCTCGGGACGCTTGGAAGGATCAGCTTCAGATTGGTGGGATGCTTATCTTGCCGCTCATGCCACCCCTGATGCTATCACCAGGCAGGAGTTTAGGACCAACTTCAGGAGCCACCATATTCCTGCTGGTGTCATGAAGCTGAAGAAGGAGTTCCTCTCACTCAAGCAAGGTGGGATGACCGTCAGTGAGTACCGGGATAAGTTTATCCAGTTGTCCCGTTACGCCCCAGATGAGGTGAAGGATGATGAGCAGAAGCAGGAGCGATTTCTGGAAGGGTTGATTCCGCCGCTCCAATATCAACTCATGTCTCACACCTTCCCAACATTTCAGAAGCTGCTGGATAAGTCTATTGGCTTGGAGAGCAAGCGCCGTGAGTTGGGAGAGCAGAAGAAGAAGTTCATGGCCTCAGGACAGTCAAGCAGTAACACTCGCCCCCGTTTCCAGCCACCTCAGCAGAACATGCCCGTCCGTTTTGGTGGGCAAGGGAGTAACTATGTGCAGAGTCAGGGTCAGCGGTCAGCACCTCCACCGCAGCGCCCAGCATTTCAGCAGAATCGCCAGGCCACCCCGACTCAGACTCCAGTGAAGACACCTGCACCAGGCAGTGCTCCTACTCCCCGTTCTTGCTTCATTTGTGGAGACCCCAGCCACTATGCCCACAACTGTCCTAAAAGGAATGCTCAGACCCCACAGCGCCAGAGTGGCAGTGCACCTACTCAGAATACCCCTCAGCAGCAGAATCGGAATGTGAACCCGACGCCCCAGAGCAACAAGAGCCAGCAGAATCAGATGCGGGGCAAGGTGAACCATGTTGTTGCAGAGACCGCACAGGAGTCCCAGGACGTGGTACTTGGTATGTTCCTCGTCAACTCAGCCCCTGCATCAGTTTTATTCGACTCTAGAGCATCTCATTCTTTTATTACTGCTCAGTACGTAGCTAAGTATAGTATAACTATGGTCCCTATGAAAAACTCCATGCTAGTTAGCTCACCCGGTGGAAACATGAAAGCAAATTTTATCTGTCCTCGAGTTAACTTGAAAATAGTTGGGGTAGACTTTCCTGCGGATTTGATAGTCCTGAACTCTGAGGGAATTGATGTCATACTTGGAATGGGATGGTTAGCTGCTTTCGATGCGGTGATTCAGTGTGCCTAGAGGTCCGTGTTCTTGACTAGCCCTCAGGGAGAGAAGATTGAATTCGGAGCCACACAACCCTCAGCTTCAACTTACTCAGTGAATCAGGTCAGTGGTGTTTCATTGGAGGATATCAGAGTTGTTTGTGAATTTCCGGATGTCTTCCCAGATGATTTGCCAGGTATGCCACTCGAACGAGACATTGAGTTTATTATTGAGCTTTTACCTGGTACTGCTCCTTCGAAGCGCTTTATGGTAGGAAGTGCAGAACACCGTGAACTAGAAGAACTTAAGAAACAACTTAAGGAATTGTTGGATAAAGGTTACATTCGTCCTAGTTCTTCACCTTGGGGAGCACCTGTATTTTTTGTGGGTAAAAAGGATGGTACTCTGAGGATGTGTGTGGATTATCGTTCATTGAATGAGGTAACCATCAAGAATAAGTATCCATTGCCCAGAATTGAAGACTTATTTGATCAGCTAAGAGGAGCTAAGGTTTTCTCCAAGATTGACTTGAGATCTGGCTATCATCAGTTGAGAATCAGGAGTTTCGACATTCCTAAAACAGCGTTCACCACCAGATATGGATTGTATGAGTTTACAGTGATGTCGTTTGGATTGACAAATGCACCCACCTACTTTATGTACCTGATGAATAAGGTGTTCATGGAGTACTTGGATAAGTTTGTGGTGGTGTTCATTGATGATATTCTGATTTACTCTAAGAATGAGGAAGAACATGAGGAGCATTTGAGGTTGGTGTTGCAGACTATAAGAGAGAACCAGTTGTACGCCAAGTTTAGCAAATGTGAGTTTTGGTTGAATCAAGTGTCTTTCCTTGGTCATGTTATTACTGATGGAGGTATTGCAGTGGATCCAAGTAAAGTCAGGGATGTGTTGGATTGGGAACCTCCTACCACAGTCTCTGAGATCAGAAGTTTTCTGGGATTGGCTGGATATTACAGGAGATTCATTGAAGGCTTTTCTAAAATAGCGAAACCTCTTACTTCGCTATTAGAGAAGGGCAAGGAGTTCGTTTGGTCAGAAGAATGTCAAGCCAGTTTTGAAGAGTTGAGAAAGAAGTTGACTATAGCCCCAGTGCTTGCTATGCCAGATATTCGCAAGAACTTTGACATATATTGTGATGCTTCTCACAGAGGTCTTGGGTGTGTGCTCATGCAGGAGGGTAGAGTTATAGCCTACGCATCCAGACAGTTGAGGAAACATGAGCTGAATTATCCTACTCATGATCTGGAACTTGCGGCTGTTGTCCACGCCTTGAAAATCTGGAGGCACTATATTCTAGGAAACAGATGTGAGCTGTATACGGATCACAAGAGTTTGAAATACATATTTACTCAGAAGGATCTGAATTTGAGGCAAAGAAGGTGGTTGGAGTTGATTAAGGATTATGATCTGGGAATCAACTATCATCCTGGCAAGGCTAATTTGGTTGCTGATGCGTTGAGTAGGAAGTCACAAGTAAATGCAATGTTTGGTCGCCAGTTACCAGCTGAGTTACTTGCAGAGATGGAAAAGCTGAACTTGGGATTTCTGAATCAGACAGAAGGTGTGACTATGGAAGTTGAGTCTACACTAGAGCAAGAGATTCGGAAAGGTCAACTTACTGATGAGAAGATAAAGGAAATCATGGAAACCATGTTAGCCGGAAAAGCTCCCGATTTCACCGAAGACGATCAAGGTACAATTTGGTTTAGAAAGAGGATATGTGTACCGGATATCGAGTCTCTCAGAGAGCAGATATTGAGAGAAGCTCATGATTCTGCATATTCTATTCATCCTGGAAGTACCAAGATGTATCAGGATCTGAAGCAAAGGTATTGGTGGTATGGACTAAAAAGAGATGTGGCTGCCCATGTGGCATTGTGCGATATCTGTCAGAGAGTTAAGGCTGAACACCAGAGACCAGCCGGTTTGCTTCAGCCACTCAAGGTGCCTGAATGGAAGTGGGAAGAAATCAATATGGATTTCATTGTTGGATTACCTCGCACTCGAGGAGGATATGACTCAATATGGGTTATTGTGGACAGATTAACTAAGGTAGCTCACTTCATACCCGTTCACACTACTTATACCAGCGCTAAGTTAGCAGAGTTATACATGTCCAGAATTGTTTGTCTCCATGGTGTACCTAAAAAGATATTGTCTGATAGAGGTACTCAGTTTACATCTAGATTCTGGCAGAAGTTGCATGAGTCTATGGATACAAAGTTGAATTTTAGTTCTGCCTATCATCCTCAGACAGATGGACAGACGGAGAGGACTAATCAGATTTTGGAGGATATGTTGAGAGCTTGTGCTCTGAAGCATGGAGGTAGTTGGGATAAGAGTCTTCCATATGCAGAGTTCTCATATAACAACAGTTATCAGACAAGTTTAAAGATGGCCCCGTTCGAAGCACTTTATGGTAGAAAGTGCAGGACACCGTTGTATTGGAGTGAAACAGGTGAAAGTCAGTTGTTTGGTCCAGAGATTTTGCAGGAAGCAGAAAGACAGGTTCAGATTATCAGAGAGAATTTGAGAACAGCTCAGTCTAGGCAAAAGAGCTATGCAGACACAAGGAGACGAGAGTTAACTTTCGAAGTAGGTGATTATGTGTATTTGAAAGTATATCCTATTCGAGGCTTGAGAAGGTTTAAGGTGAAAGGTAAATTATCCCCTCGTTTCATTGGACCTTTCAAGATCGTTGATAGAAAAGGTGAGGTTGCTTATCAATTGGAGCTGCCAGCCAGATTGTCTGATGTGCATGACGTGTTTCATATCTCTCAGTTGAAGAAGTGTCGTAGCTGTCTCTTATACACATCTAGATGTGTATAAGAGACAGGGGCTGGCCTTATGACATTTGAGTCAACTCTGATATTGTAATAAATGCACTATAATACTCTTTCGTTATGCATGGTTATGGATATTCACTTGTGACGTCTACCATATGTGTGTAATCTGTAAGGTGATTAAGATGTGTAAAGTTCAGTGGAGTCATCACGCAGAAAGTGAGGCAACTTGGGAAAGAGAGGATGAGTTGATGGCAGAGTTCCCTCATATTTTCTCTAGTCCGTCCGAATCTCGAGGACGAGATTCTTTTTAAGGGGGGTAGGTTTGTAACACCCTAAAATTCATCACAATTAAATTGTAGCAACCCTCTGAATTTTTCTAGGATTTATTAAGGCTTGAATAAATTTTCTAGGAATTAATTGGAATTTCTAGCCTTTTTAGTAATTTAAATATCACATTAAATAATTATTTTAGCCAAAATAAGTTTTTGTTGCATTCATGCTGTTGCATATATTTTTGGTTGCTAGTAATTCAAGTTGGAATTTAAATTCTGTTTAAATTCGAATTTGATTTGCTTTTGTTTGAGTTTTATAAAAGTTTAAATTGATAGAGTTCGTTTTAGCCCCTTCAATTCTCGGCCCAGCCCAAGGTTGCCCCCTCTATTTTCTTCCCGGGCCGATTCTTCTTCCTTTTCTTCCCTCAGCCCGCTCCACAATCAGCCCAGCACCGGCCCAGTATTTTTCCCCACGTTTCTCTCTTCGCCGCGCCGCTGACAGGTGGGACCCACCTATCAGGGTTCGTCTTCCCCGGGACGGACTCTTCCCCGAGTCCTTCTCCGCCGCGCCGCCGTTTCCGAGTGGAATCCCGCCGTTTCACGCACGCCGAGACTCCGCTCACGGCCTATAAAATCCCGCCGCCCTTGCTCTCTCTCTTCAATCCAATCAAACCAGCAAAAGCTGAGCCCAGACTCGAGCGCCCGAGCCGCC
This sequence comes from Echinochloa crus-galli, assembly GCA_900205405.1. Taxonomy (NCBI): domain Eukaryota; kingdom Viridiplantae; phylum Streptophyta; class Magnoliopsida; order Poales; family Poaceae; genus Echinochloa; species Echinochloa crus-galli. Next base: position 272,878 of record OAMR01000155.1, read on the forward strand.
ATCGCCGACCGAGCGCCGCCGCTGTCGAACTTCGCCGTCGTAGCCTCGTTCTCGCCGAGGAGCACACCAGGAGATTCGATTCGATGCCCTGAATCTTTTCGTCGCGTTCTTGCCCGGAGTTTGGCTTCACATCGAGCTAATCTCGGTCGCCGTTGTTTCTCCAGTGCCGCCGACCGCCATCCTTCGTCGCCGGCCACCGTCGTTGATTCCCCCTCGTCAAAAAACCCCGGGGTGAGTTCGCGAGCATCCCCTCTTGCTTTCCGTTCAAATTCCGTCGAGTTTGGTGCTTCGTAGCCTCGAATCGTCCTCACGCCGGCGAAGCTCCGCCGCGTTCGCTGGCGGCGCCGCCGTCCCGACCGCCGCCGGTGTTTTTCCCCCGGCCGATCTGTTTTCGGTCGTCGATCTAAGATCCATCGGTCCGCGTCAGTCGAAGACCCCGAGTCAAACTTGGATATAACGGTCAGCATGGCACATTTGCAAAAGAAACCCTATAGTATTTAGAAATTAACCCGCAATCCACTTTAGTTCAAAAATAATTACGTATAGGTCCTGTTTTCTTCTGTTTTAGCCCCTTCAAGATCTAAAATTGTGCCCGAGGTCCAAGATCTGTTATTTTATGGTTTAGCCCCTGTAATTTTATAAAAATTATGTTTTAGTCCCTGGTTTTAGCAGTTAAGCCCCTGGAACTTTTAAAACTTTGCCAGCAAGTCCCTGAACCTTAGAAAAGCCATATCTTTTGCGTTTTAACTCCGATTTTAGTGATTCTCGCGCTCACGCGTTCGTTGTAACGTGTAGATTAATTTTATGCTGTTGTTTTCTTCTGTTGGAATTGTTTGGTGTACTGTTTCTTATTTATTGTATTGTTGGTACAATGCTCTCGGGCAATGGGAATCACGGCTTATGGTGAAAGTGTACAACCTCTGCAGAGTGTAAAACTGTTATAACAGCCGTGCTCACGGTCAAGAGCGGCCTGGACCCTTACATGATAATCATACTTGAACATGATCTAAATCGTGGTTATATGAATATGTTGGGAATATGACATTCATTAATTTGTGGGTGGTATATACTTTCATTTGCTAGTAAATAGTTGCTTAATAAAACTTGACCAACTAAAAGTGCTTACTGCAGTATGGTCAGCCAACCTTTTTGCCTCAGCCTTGTATGTCATATTACATTTGCTGAGTACGTTATGTGCTGATGCTTGTTTTCTTTCTTTCTTTTATTGCATCAACTACACCCGGAATGCTGCTCAGATTGGGAGAATTTTGAGGATTTCACTGCTGATTTTGAGGAGTTCTAGGCGAGTCTCCCCCAGTCAATGCCTGTGGAGTTGGAGTCACTTTTGCTTCGTTAGATGAACGTTTATTTAAGTCTTCCGCTGTGACATTTGTGTCAACTCTGAGATTGTAATAAATGCACTTTAATATTCTTTCGTTATGCATGGTTATGGATATTCACTTGTGACGTCTACCATATGTGTGTAAACTGATCCTGGCGCACATATGAGATGCATCTGGTTTTGCCTTCAAAACCGGGTGTGACAGCACTCGGCAAAGAGGGAAGCACTCGGCATACGTCGGGTTTCCCATAGTGATTGCAGGATTTAACCGGCACTATTCCTTCAGTGGTAGGTGACGTGGCCATCCACAACGAGACATCAGTGGTAACTTCATCAATCTCGAGAATTTACCGTACTGAGTCTCTAGTTAGGTGGTCATAGGAACAGGGTTAGATGCGTTTTCGTCCGTACTTTGTAATTAAAAAATACTGAGGACCATGTGTGTCCGAGGACCGGTGGATGGTCGCTCCTCAGTGTGATGAGTGATTGACAACGTGGTGTTGGACTGACTCTTGGCTGAGTACTGCAGGTGTTCGATGCGACTTGGTCTGCATTGGTGCAGGTGAAGAACAAGCGCGAAATTTCTCCGAGAGTGGAGATGAGTAGGCTTGGTTCGAGGGACCCGGTGACCAGACGAGATCGAGTGCGGTCGGCATGGTGGCAAGGAAAAGCAAGACGAAGTCAAGATGGGCCGGTGCAAGGTGGTGGCGGTCAGCTGAAGGTTGCACGCGGGGTTTGATGGTTGGGACACAAAACCATTGGAGGAGGGTTTCTCGGTTTGGGCCTCAAAACCGAGCCCGAAGGCCCAACACGACGGAGACGGTGATCCGGGCGTGTTCGGGAAGCTTCGAAGCGGTGGACGCGTGGCGGGATCCGGGAGCTTGCGTCGGAGGGAAGCAAGGCCAGTCGATGGGTTGTTCTCAAAGCTCAAGTCCTCAGAGGTTGATAGGTTAGCTAGAGCCAAGCTTGAGAACCCGACTGATTCCCATAGTCTGGCTCTTATGAGTGGTTCTAGTTCTAGATCTGGCGCTAAATCTCGAAGCTTGTACGCGGGGTTTGATGGTTGGGCCAGAAAACCATCGGAGGAGGGTTTCTCGGTTTGGGCCTCAAAACCGAGCCCGAAGGCCCAACGTGACGGAGACGGTGATTCGGGCGCGTTCGGGAAGCTTCGAAGCGGTGGACGCGTGGCGGGATCCGGGAGTTTGCGTAGGAGCTAAGCGAAGCCGGATGGACGGCGTGTACCAGCCGAAGGAGATGCCTGTGAAATTACTGCCTTGCCCTGCGGGCGTGTATCGTAGAAATTAGCAGTAGGGTAGTCTAGTCATTTTCCCCCACCAGAACTTGGTATTAGTAGGGGTGGAGGGGATGGCATCTCTATCTCTCTTGGTTGCCCTAGTTCATTTGCTCTTGCCCTCTCTCTCTAGCTTCTCTCTCTAGGCTAGCTAATGAGCATCAACGATTCATCTTAGCGGGAGGATGTCGGGTGGTTGCTAGCCTTGTATAGATTGTGACCTTCGTGTTTGTTAATCTATGAGCTAGTTTGAATCATCTCCTTCTATCTTCCCGAGTTCGTTTTTGTGCCATTTTCGTTCGTCCTTTGATTCTTCGTTTCTAGTCCGTTTGGGTCCAGATTTGTTTGTGGAGATCATGAGTGAGTGCCTTGCGCCTCTTTGTGTGTGATCTTGACTCCTCAAACGTCGGGAATCGGGCTTGATTTGAAGTTTTGTGGATGAACTCGTGGAAAGGTGCCTAGTTCATGTGATTCGCGATTTCTCGATGTGTAGGGTGTTAGAGGCCGAGATTTTTGGGGCATAGCTTCGCCTTAGGGTGCTAATCATCTCCCCAAAGTTTTGTCTCTAGAGCTCTAGCCGTTTGAGAGATCCGGTGTTGGATTTGGGAGAGAAAATCGCGATTTACTGTAGCTGTTCATCCTGTTCGTCCGACGACTTTTACGGACGGTCCGCGTGTTCCTGACGGACAGTCCGCCGTCACCGCGGACGGTCCGCATCTGTCTGGCGGACGGTCCGTGTGGCGTGCTGTTCTCGATCCGCTTGATTTTTGGCTAAGTCTTTTCACGGACTGTCCGCGTGTCCATCTCGGATGGTCCGTGAGGTACTGGAGATTTGAGTTATTTTTCGGACAGTCTGCCTTGCTCTGACGTACGGTCCGCCTTGCTCTGTTGGATGGTCCGCCGTGACCTGACAGACAGTCCGCCGTGCTCACGGACGGTCCGTTGGTTCAGTGCGGACGGTCCGCTTGGCTCTGACTATCGCTTTTGAGTTGCTTCCGCTCTTTGCTATCATTTGCGGCTTGTTCCTAAGATTGGTAAGTCCGTTGTGACTACGCAATCTTGCCAAGTTTCGTGAGGATCATCCGGGTTGTGAATCTCGGGATATAGGCCAAGTTTCAAAAGAAATTTTAATTGGCTCCCATTCACTCCCCCTCTCTGGTCTCCATAACGGGTCCTTCAAACACATACGGATACTCCCCCTCCGCTCGCTACCCCTTGGCTTGGGAGGGCGAGGTGAGGAGGCAGCCGTGGCGGCAGGGAGGATGACCTAGCAGGCGGGTACCGGAGCACCTGACGGGGAGCACCCTCCGCTGCAAATCCGGGGATGGGCAGTCGGCGACGGCAACAGGATCCGGGAATTGCAGGAGTGGCGACGACGAGCTCCGGCAACAGGATCCGGGGACTACAGGAGTGGCAACGGCGAGCTCCGGCTCCGGCTCCGGCCTCGGATCCGGTGAGGTACCACCTCTCTTCCTCCCTCCCCCCTTCTCTCTCTCTCTGATCCAGCAGCGGGAGCCGGCCGGCGGTTGTCGGCGGCTGGTGGGGCCGTAGTGGTGGCGGGCAGCGGTAGCCGGGGGGGGTGGGGTGGGGGAGAGGGTCGCTACTTTTTTATTTTTTTTATCTGGTATCACCGCCAGTTGCTAAATTACCATCACCGTTGGTGCCCTCATTACCGCCGCCTGTGGAGCAACGGTTTCCAAAACCGACGGTGATGAGGCAATACGTAGTAGTGGAGGGGAGTTCATTTCCTATACCATTAAGATACCTAGTTTTCAGTCTAATAAACTTGCACTAACACTGCCCTAAAGGCAAGTACATTGCTACACGTCACCAGTTTCATAGGTAGTCTCATGCAGTGCCATGTAGGATTTTTGTTGATGTGAAGGAGAGATAGTGAGGTGAGAGAATGAAGTCGTTGTTTAGGCTAAATTAGGACTATGAGACGACTACTTCACCATTGTATGAGTTTCTGATTGCATGCACCTCATAATATTTTCTTTTTGTATGTACCAGGTGAAGAACAAGCGCGAAATTTCTCCGAGAGTGGAGATGAGTAGGCTTGGTTCGAGGGACCCGGTGACCAGACGAGATCGAGTGCGGTCGGCATGGTGGCAAGGAAAAGCAAGACGAAGTCAAGATGGGCCGGTGCAAGGTGGTGGCGGACAGCCGAAGCTTGCACACGGGGTTTGATGGTTGGGCCACAAAACCATCGGATGAGGGTTTCTCGGTTTGGGCCTCAAAACCGAGCCCGAAGGCCCAACGTGACGGAGACGGTGATCCGCGCACGTTCGGAAAGCTTCGAAGCGGTGGACGCG
>OAMR01000155.1:279718-299031 GCA_900205405.1 Echinochloa crus-galli
TATCGAATGTGGACAGTTTGCAAATTAACAATGATGAATAATAAGACTGCACCAACAACTGAAAGCAGCCGTGAAGCCGACGAACAATGTCTCATGGACAGCATACTGGAGATCCTAACGTCCAGGTATGACATCGTCGATCGATCTAGTTACATGTAATTCCTTTTCATCGTAACACTGTTGTCGTCGTCCCTCCAAAAAAATTATATCAGAGACGAAGTACCAGACAGTAGTACTGCACCACCAGTTGCGGGCACCGGTATAGCGGACGGCGCCAAAACCGACGGTTCAGCTCTTCCTACCATGGACACAAAAACTGACACTGCAAGTACTCTTGCTAGCACCGCTATAGCTGACACAAAAACTGACGGCTCACCTGTCGCTTTTGCTGGCACTGGTGGGATAGCCGACGCAAAAACTGACGGCTCACCTGTCGTCGATACTGCTGGCACCGGTGGTATAGCCGACGCACAAGCTGACAGCGCACCTCGTGCTGCCACTGGTGCAGACAACACAAAGAAAACTCTCATCGACAGGATATCGACGATATTCATCACCAACAAAAGGTACATGCTCAATTCACCGCAAATATACATGTATGAATATCAGATAGTGTCTGTAAACTAAATTACTGTTCCAAAATTATAAAATTTTCGCAGGAAACTATATGTCGGTGGACAGCTTGCTGGTGCCCGTCGAGACGACAAACAATATCTCATCAACATCGTATCGAAATTGCTACGAGAGAAAAGGTTCGCATATATATTATTTAATTTATTAACCCCTCTGTTTTGACTTTTTTTAAATCATTTCGCTATGTATATAGATATAACGTACTCCCTCCGTCCCAAAAACAATGTCGTTTTATGTTTGTTCTAAGTCAAACTTTCTCAACTTTGATAAAGTTTATAAAAAAAACTACACATATTTATGGTGTAAACTAAGTACCATTAGATTTATTATGAGATCTATTTTTATAATATATATATTTCATGTCATAAACATTGGTAATTTTCTCTATAAATTTGGACAAAGTTAAGAAAGTTTGACTTAGGATAATCCTAAAACGATATACTTTTTGTGACGGAGGGAGTATGTCTAAATACATAGCAGACTCTATGTATCAAAAAGGTCAAAAACGATTTAAAATTTGGGATTTGGAAAGTAAACGTGGGGTTAGTATTTTTAGATGTACTTTTCTATTCCAAATTATAAATCGTTTTTGACCTTTTTGATACATAGAGTCTGCTATGTATTTAGACATACTCCCTCCGTCACAAAAAGTATATCGTTTTAGGATTATCCTAAGTCAAACTTTCTTAACTTTGTCCAAATTTATAGAGAAAATTACCAATGTTTATGACATGAAATATATATATTATAAAAATAGATCTCATAATAAATCTAATGGTACTTATTTTACACCATAAATATGTGTAGTTTTTTATAAACTTTATCAAAGTTGAGAAAGTTTGACTTAGAACAAACATAAAACGACATTGTTTTTGGGACGGAGGGAGTACGTTATATCTATATACATAGCGAAATGATTTAAAAAAAGTCAAAACAGAGGGGTTAATAAATTAAATAATATATATGCGAACCTTTTCTCTCGTAGCAATTTCGATACGATGTTGATGAGATATTGTTTGTCGTCTCGACGGGCACCAGCAAGCTGTCCACCGACATATAGTTTCCTGCGAAAATTTTATAATTTTGGAACAGTAATTTAGTTTACAGACACTATCTGATATTCATACATGTATATTTGCGGTGAATTGAGCATGTACCTTTTGTTGGTGATGAATATCGTCGATATCCTGTCGATGAGAGTTTTCTTTGTGTTGTCTGCACCAGTGGCAGCACGAGGTGCGCTGTCAGCTTGTGCGTCGGCTATACCACCGGTGCCAGCAGTATCGACGACAGGTGAGCCGTCAGTTTTTGCGTCGGCTATCCCACCAGTGCCAGCAAAAGCGACAGGTGAGCCGTCAGTTTTTGTGTCAGCTATAGCGGTGCTAGCAAGAGTACTTGCAGTGTCAGTTTTTGTGTCCATGGTAGGAAGAGCTGAACCGTCGGTTTTGGCGCCGTCCGCTATACCGGTGCCCGCAACTGGTGGTGCAGTACTACTGTCTGGTACTTCGTCTCTGATATAATTTTTTTGGAGGGACGACGACAACAGTGTTACGATGAAAAGGAATTACATGTAACTTCAAAGACAACATCATCGCCGCGACGATGGAAGAGCTCACGGACGAGGAGCGGAAATGGTACTTGATCGCTGAGGAGCACTTCAGGACGCAATTCTTGAAGGGCTTCAAGAAGGATCGCGGTGGTCTTGTCAAGAGAGTGGAGGAATTCGTCATGCCAGCTTTTAAGTTGGCAAACGACCAAGTTGAAGAACTTCCTAAGGTAACTGGCGAATCCTCTGATTTAATGCAGCAAATTACTCGCATGATGGATGATAAATTACTTGCTGCACAAACTGTTACTAGCGAGTTGATTTCTAGTATGACAGGTAATTCAGATAAAGGAAAAAATAATGTAGAATTTAATGAATTGCCTAATTCAACCCCTAGCTCATCAGGCATGCCAGAACATGTTTTAGATTCTAATTTGGTATGCCGATGAATTTCTATACGGGACAAACACCTTACCCTGGTTCGGTTCACGAACCGGTCAGACCGGTTTGTACAACCGGTCATACCGGTTTGGCCACCTCTGGCGGTCAGACCGGTTCTATGGGTACAGGACCATCCGGTGCGATGGTTTATCTAATACGGTTTCTTCTGGTCCTGTTTATACTATTCCACGCACTACGGTTACAGGAAGTATACCCCACGGATCTGGCACGTTTCACACGCCGATTCCAAATACTTCTCAAAATACGATGTATGGTGTTCCCCCGTATTCCACAAAACAGAGGTGATGGGAACTATCAAGCCGATTTAGCTAAGTTTAAAGAAGACATAGCAAACACACTTAGAACAAGGCTCGGGCTTGAATTGGGTAGTTCACGCTTATATCAAAAACCGTATCCGCCTGAATTTGATTTGGTTCCTTATCCTAATGGTTGGCGTGTTCCCGATTTCATTAAATCCAGTGGTGAAGATAATAGAACTCCTTGGGAACACATTAGTTAGTATATTTTGCAATTAGGAGAGGCATCATTTTATGAAGCATTGCGTATACGGTTATTCTCATTATCTTTAACTGGAACTGCCTTTTCATGGTTTTCTTCGCTTGCTCCTAACTCTATTCAAAATTGGACTCAATTGGAGCGTAAATTTCATGATCATTTCTTTAGCGGAGAAAACGAAGCTAAATTATCTGATTTAACATCGGTTAAGCAAAGCCGAGAAGAATCGGTTCTCGATTATTTTAAAAGATTTAAAGATGTTAAGAACCGATGCTTCAATATAACTGTTTCTGAAAAGGATTTAGCGGATTTAGCTTTTGTGGGCTTACGGTCTCATTACAAGGAAAAATTAGAAGGTTCTGATTTCCTTACTATTAATCACTTGCAAATGAAGGCATTGAGTCTAGAGCTTAAATTTAAAAATGCAAAAGAATCTGCTAAACCTCATCATTCGAATGTGCATGTTATTGATAATGATTCTGATAGTTCGGACGATGATAAAGAAATTTATGCTGCTGAATTTGTTTGGTCATCAAAAAGTAAACCTGGTTCTTGTCCTTCATTGAAGCCGATTCAGAAAAATCGGCAAGAAGAAAAATTTACTTTTGATGTAGCCAAATGTGATCGTGTTTTTGATGAATTGCTTAAGAATGGCTTTGTTAAACTTTCTCATGCAATTCCACCAGCCGATCAATTGAAAAATCGTGCATATTGTAAGTGGCATAATTCCTTTTCTCACGCAACGAATGATTGCAATGTTTTTCGACGACAGGTACAATCGGCCCTTAATGAAGGTCGATTAGTGCTAGCTGAAATGCAAGTTGATAAAGCTCCTTTCCCTGTTCATACCAGGCCGGAAAAAGTTGATGACAAAATTCCGGTCAGAACAGTGATGATTGGGAAGACTCTTGATGGTAGAGAGTCTCTGAAGATTACTATTAATACATCAAGGCCCGGGGGGCAAGAAAGTTCCTTGGAAAAGAATCGGTTCGCTAGTCAGGCGAAACCGGTCAGACCGGTTTGTCTCCAGACCGTCCAAGAACTTTCAAGCCTAAGCACCCAGAAGTGGGTACTTGGAAAATCAATGAGCCAAAAGTTCAAGGGAGGGTTCTGAAGCAAGGACCTACTTTCTCTCAGCTCATGAACAAGTACACAAAGGTCATTCAAGTTGATCGGCCAACAAAAAAGAGACAGAGGTCACCACAACATTGGATTGATCCGACAATTTACAAGCGCCGTGGTGGTTCTGTATATGACCGATTGGGCTCATACCAATCAGGTTATTCGACTGCTCATCAAAGCGGTCAGACCGGTTTTATGAACCGGTCAGACCGGTTTCGGTCTAAGCAAAGAGTTCATGTTCCTCCTAAGCAAGAATACCGTATCAAGGAGAAGAAGGAGGATGTGCAAGCCAAAGCTGATGGTTTTATAAAAATTGGCGATATTCTAGTGGCTATGCAAGACTTGGGTAGAAAGTTGATAGTCATTGGAGATTCGGCTCCTGTTCCAGTCAAAAGGCTGGTCATGGCTAATGATCATGAGGCCAGCAGTAGCAAAGGCGTGAAGAAAGTCTTCTAACCAAGATGGTGTCCTTCCGGATTGACTCATACACAAAAGCGGAAGTTACAGCGCCTACGCAACAAAGAAAAAAGGGAACAGAAAAGCTGAGAAGCTGAGGGATGAATACGTCAACAATTATAGACCTATGATTCCTCAGACCAAGATCTGGCAAGCTAAACCCATTGTGCAATCAGCAGCACAACCGGTCAGACCGGTTTCTGAATCCGGTCAGACCGGTTTGGTTCAGCCCACCGCTGCAGAAGCGGTCAGACCGGTTGCTGGAACCGAGTTTGGGTCAGTCGACCGCTGCAGAAGCGGTCAGACCGGTTTCTGAAACCGGTCAGACCGGTTTGTCAACAGAAGCGGGAGTTGAAGCTACTTCGACCATTGATGCTACTCCGCCAATTCCTCCAGTGGTTGAAGATGAAGAATTAGTTGATTTTGAGCCTTCTCCAGAACGTGACAACATGGAAATTAATGTTGTCTATTTATCTTCTGATTATTATGTCGTGCCGGAGGAGGAAATTTCTCATCTTCAACTTGGGCCTCGAGATGACGTTTTTCAGAAGCCTAGTGAATCAGAAAATCATCTCAAGGCTGTTGGTTGATGGTGGAGCTATTGTGAACCTTATGCCTCGAGATGACGTTTTTCAGAAGGCTAGTGAATCAGAATGAGAGGACACATCAACGGGAAGCCAATTTCTCGTATGTTGGTTGATGGTGGAGCTATTGTGAACCTTATGCCATACTCTCTCTACAAGAAGATTGGTGGGAAAGACGAAGAACTAATCAAGACGAACATGACGGTCAGTGGAGTTGGTGGAGGTGATCCCATTGGTGCCAAGGGGGTGGCTTCTATGGAGTTGACCGTCGGGAGCAAGACTATTGCTACAGCTTTCTTCGTCTCTGAGGTGCAAGGTAACTTCAGTTTGATTCTTGGTCGAGATTGGATTCATGCAAATAAATGTATTTCATCTACCTTGCATCAATATCTCATTCAGTGGATCGGCGACGAAGTTGAGATTGTCCATGGTGACAATTCTTCATTTGTTCCAACGGCCGATTCCAATTCTCTTAGTGAAAATGAGAAGGTCCAATGTTTGTCGGGCATGGATTTGACCGACTATGAGCTGATCAGTTGCACCAAGGATGGTTTTGTTCCTGCTACATTAAAACCGATGGAGAATCGGTTGAATTACTTGCTGTAATTAATGGAGCAACAAAATCAACAGAAACAAACCGGTCAGACCGCTTCTAGAAACCGGTCAGACCGGTTTGGATCTGATTAGCGCCGATCGAGCCAAACCGGTCAGACCGTTTCTAGGAACCAGTCAGACCGGTTTGCGTTTGGACAGTGGCTTCAAGACCGAATTGATCATTATCGAGAACATTCGGCCGGTACGTTCGAAGCTATTGAATATTTTGGTGATATGTATAAGCTGGGTCAAGGTTTTACATCAGCTGATCCTTTAGAAAAATAGATATTGGTAATGGTACTATTCCTAGGCCGACTTTTGTAAACAAAAATTTATCGGCTGAGTTTAAAGCCGAATTAATAAATTTGTTGAAAGAGTATGTCGATTGTTTTGCTTGGGAGTACCGTGAGATGCCTGGTTTAAGTCGTGACTTAGTTGAGCATCGTTTACCAATAAAAGCCGGTTTTAGACCTTTTAAACAATCGGCTAGACGTTTTAATCCCGCTATTTATGACCGAATAAAAGAAGAGATTAATCGTTTATTAGATGCTGGTTTTATTCGGACTTGTCGTTATGCGGAGTGGATTTCTAATATTGTTCCCGTTGAAAAGAAAGATTCGGGAAAACTTAGAGTTTGCATTGACTTTAGAGATCTTAATAAAGCCACTCCAAAAGATTCATATCCCATGCCTATAGCGAAAGGATGCAGCGGTATGGTTTGAAGATGAATCCACTCAAATGTGCTTTTGGTGTTTCGGCTGGGAAGTTTCTTGGGTTTGTTATTCATGAGAACGGCATAGAAGTTGATCCCAAGAGAATTGAAGCTATGAAGAAAGTCGAAGCTCCTACTTGCAAGAAGGACTTGCAAAAATTTCTAGGCAAGGTAAATTTCTTGAGAAGATTTATAATTAACTTGTCTGGAAAGGTTGATGCTTTTACTCCTTTACTTCGGTTGAAAGGTGAAACCTATTTTACCTGGGGGGCAAAACAGTAAGAAGCTTTTGAGAAAATCAAAGAATACTTGTCTTCACCACTGGTGCTTAGGGCGCCTAAGCAAGGAGTACCATTTAGACTTTATGTGGCGGCTGAAGATAGGACTATTGGAGCTATTTTGACTCAAGAAATCGGCAAAAAGGAGTATGTGATTGCTTATGTAAGCCGACGTCTCATTGATGCAGAAACAAGGTATACTTTCATTGAGAAGTTGTGTTTATCCTTGTATCATGCTTGTACTCAATTGAGGCATTATTTACTATCTAGTACTTGCATCGTGTTGTGTCAAACCGATGTGATTAAACATATGTTGCAAAAGCCGATCGCTAGCGGGAGAATTGGTAAATGGGCTTATGCTTTAGTTGAGTATGATTTGGCTTGTGAACCTTTAAAATCAATGAAAGGCCAAATTGTAGCTGATTTTATTGTTGAGCATCGGATAAATGATACAAGCAATTTCGATGTCGGCTATGTTGCTTGTACACCATGGAAGTTATACTTTGATGGATCGGTTTGCAATGATGGGCAAGGAATTGGTGCTGTTTTGCTTTCTCCAAGTGGTGCTGTCTTTGAATTTTCAAACCGATTGGAAGAAAAGCGAACCAATAATCAAGTTGAATATGATGCTCTTCTATTTGGCTTGGAATTTTTGCAAGACATGGGGGTAAAGCATGTTGAGGCTTTTGGTGATTCGCTCCTGGTGGTACAAAAAGTATCAAAGGTATGCCAATGTTATAATGGTTCATTAAATGCATATCTTGATAGATGCCTTGATATCACTGATTCTTTAGATGAATTTATTATCAAACATATTCCAAGAGAAAAGAATGACAAGGCAAATACTCTGGCTCAGAAAGCATCTGGTTATATGGTTGCAAAGAAATATTTCTATCTCCAAAGACTGATGCAAACAAAAGCCGAGGTTCTGGTTCTGGACGAAACGGTCACACCGGTTTTAGAAACCGGTCAGACCGGTCTGACTGCCAGAACCGTTCTGACCGGTTCTGAAACCGGTCTGACCGCTTCGTCCCCTGACAGAAGCAAAAATCCTTTGGATGATGCTAATCAATCCAAAATTGAACAAAGTTGAAGATCAAGATTGGAGTGTGCCTATTATTGCTTATTTGAGAGATCCTGGTCGTGGTGCAGATAGAAATATTTGGCGAATATCATTTAAATATGTTTTGCTTGACGATGAACTTTACCGTCGAAACGCCGAAGATTTGTTGTTGAAATGTCTTGATTCGGATCAGGCCAAAGTTGCCATGGGTGAGGTCCATGAAGGTATTTGTGGTACACATCAATCAGCTCCGAAGATGAAGTGGTTGCTTAGATGAGCCGGTTTCTATTGGCCTACTATGATGGCAGATTGTTTCAAATATTACAAAGGATGTGAAGAATGTCAGAAGTTTGGAAATTTGCAATTTGTTCCTGCTGCATTGATGCATCCTATTATTAAGCCTTGGCCGTTCCGAGGTTGGGGATTGGATTTTATTGGACAAATTAATCCTCCATCATCAAAAGGACATCGTTTTGTGTTAGTTGCTACAGATTATTTCACTAAGTGGACCGAAGCGATTCCCTTGAAGAATATGACGCATCGAGAGGTAATTGAATTTGTTACGCAAAATATTATTCATAGATTCGGTATTCCTCAAACTTTGACAACGGATCAAGGTACTTCGTTTATGTCTAAAGAGGTACGTGAATTAGCCGAGTCCTATAGAATTAAATTACTCAATTCATCTCCATATTATGCTCAGGCTAATGGACAAGCCGAGTCAAGTAATAAAACTTTGATCAAGTTAAATCAAGAAAAAGATAGCGGATAATCCTAAGCGATGGCATGAAGTTTTATCTAAGGCATTATGGGCTCATTGTATATCTAGATATGGTGCTACTAAGGTTACTCCTTTTGAGCTTGTTTATGGTCAAGAGGGCGTTTTACCTGTTGAGGTGAATCTGGATGCTTATAGATTGGCTAAGCAAAACGACCTTGACGCTGTTGATTACCACAACTTGATGTTGGATAATATTGATGAGGTAACCGACAAGCGATTGAAAGCTTTGAAGGAAATTGAGAGAGATAAGCTTCGGGTTGCTAGAGCTTACAACAAGAAAGTGCGAGGAAAATATTTTCAAGTTGATGAGCTTGTTTGGAAGACAATCTTGCCTATTGGATCAAAAAGCAACAAGTTTGGTAAATGGTCACCAAGTTGGGAAGGGCCTTATAGAGTTGTCAAAGTCATCTTTGGGAATTCTTACATGTTGGAGACACTGAAGGGAGATCCTTTGCCTAAAGCTATCAACGGGAGATATCTGAAGAAATTCTATCCAAGTGTTTGGCAAGATGCGTGAAGATCAATGGCCGATATATTGTTAAATATCGCCCTTAGTATAAATTTTTAGCTCCTGAGTTGTATTTACTTGCTTTTTAGTTCTCAAGTTCACTAAAAACGCAGGGGGGCATGTGTTGACACTCAAATTGGGCCAAAGGCCAAACCGGTCTGACCGGTTTGCCAAACCGGTCAGACCGGTTTCGTTCTGTAATTCGAGTAGGATTAGGATTCCGAGTTTAATCCCATATTGTAACCTATTCGAAAGGGGTAAGACTTCCCCGGCCTATAAATATAAAGGCTAGACGGCCGATTGAGGTATTCCCAATCGAATCAAACACTTTTATCTTTACTTTTGTGTATCTCTCAAACCCTAATCTTTTCCAACCCCCATATTCTGTTCTTTGCTCGTCTCTACGGCGTTCAAGGACGTTCTAGGTGGCCTGCCGACCCTAGAGCAACCCTAGATTAGCTCGAGCTCCGACGGGGTCCCTCCCGAGCTTGAGTTTCTAGGTCTTCACGATCCCCCGACCAAAAGCGGTCAGACCGGTTCTTAAGACCGGTCAGACCGGTTTGCCCCGGGTGATCAGGAGTTGGCCGTTGTGACGGCCGTGCTGCGCGTTTGATCGATCTCGAGTGTGTTGGCGCGTTTTCGTGTCAACACACTTTTTGGCGACTCCGCTGGGGAGATATTATGAAACTGGTCATTATAAAACCTTCTTGAACAATGCATTTTCAATCATGATGCAGCATATACATGCGGAATGAGATCACAACATGTCAAACCATATTGCACACATGATGCATTACAAATCACAAGTAACAGAAAAAGAGCTCATCCAACGGGTAATCCATATGCACAACATATTAAAAGCGATTGTAAATGTAAATGAAACTGTGTGATCAAATATGTGCACTATGTGATCGAATAGGTGAACTGTGTGATCAAATAGGTGAACTGTGTGATCGAACAGGTGAACTGTGTGATCGAACAGGTGATAGAATGAACCAGTGGCAAGAACTCTGAAGTTTGAATGCATCAAGGGTAATGGAAATAACCGATGGCAAAGAATTAAAACAAGAATGTAATGTATATAAAAGAGACCAATGAGATCTCAGCAGAGGTTGGTGGAAATTGAAACTCATGTGTGCAGTGCATGATATACTACAAATATTTACATAAGATACTTATGATATCACCATCAAGTTTTGAAGTGATCTTAAATACTGAAAATGATTAAAGCAAACATTTAAGTCCAATGACGGAATTTCAATACCTCATATGTAAGAGCATCAGCCAATCCCTGAATTCGATCAATTCGCACACTTTTTCCAAACAGCCTGGAGATGGTGGCATCACCATGGCGTGATTCCAGAGCTACGGTTATGCTACAACCATCTTCCCCAAATTATAAACAATGCCTTGCTTGCAAGAAGTGGCGCCCTCGCCACGGCTATTACAGGGCCCATGTTAGCTCGGCACGATGGAGTAGGCAGTGCCTCGGCCACACCCTAAGCACGACGGGTGGCATGTCACAGACCGGTATTTTATGAAGGCCCGATGGAGGCATATTCCTATTTATCCTAACCTAATTTCATCATGGAAACATATGAGGTACAAACCAATCTCTCCATGCAAATTAAACTATATAAACCTACATGTATGGGAATATGCAGGGGAGTGGGAGGGGAGATTTGCAAAAATGATAGGAAAGGTGGGAGGGGGCATTTGTAAAATAACAGAGGAAGGTGGGAGGTGGGAGGCTTATTGGATCAATATCGTGTGGTTCAGATTGAAGTTTGCATAGTTTGCACGAAGATGTTAGTTTGCACATGATACATTGCTTTTCATCATATGTATCCTATTCCGTGTAACCGAATGCTCACCCCTAGCCGCAGCTTACCCTTTACATCTAAGGGCGTGTTTGGAAGAGCTCCACTCCCAAAAAAATAGCTCCAATTCACCAGTTCCACCTTTTTGCAGCTCCACTTTACCAACTCCAAAAAAATACAGAGCTAATAAACATGTTTGGCTAACAGTGTGACTTCAGCTCCAAAAAATGTAATAGTTGGTGGGAATAGTCCTCCTTGCCCTTGGGTAGGTTTGCTGGTTGCGTTTTTTATTTTTTTGCCATGTGCTACAGTATACTGCTACATTATTGTGTTGCTGTGTATTGCACCTATTTTTTCATAAAAAATGATATGTTGGCGAGGAAAATAGAATTGTTCCAATATTAAAGGTCGCACTATAATTGCAAAATCAGAATACATCAATAAAATTAGTTCGACGATCTTGCCTGTTGGGACGAAAAGCAACAAGTTTGGTAAATGGTCACCATGTTGGGAAGGGCCTTATAGAGTTGTCAAAGTCATTTTTGGGAATTCTTACATGTTAGAGACACTCAAGGGAGATTATTTGCCTAAAGCTATCAATGGAAGGTATTTGAAGAAATTCTATCCAAGTGTTTGGCAAGATGCATGAAGACCAATGGCCGATATATTGTTTATATCGCCCTTAGCATAAATTTTAACTCCTGAATTATAAATACTTGCTTTTTAGTTCTCAAGTTCACTAAAAACGCAGGGGGCATGTGTTGACAGACAAAATTGGCCCTGTTATGACCAAACCGGTCTGACCGGTTTGCCAAACCGGTCAGACCGGTTTGGTTCTGTAATTCGAGTAGGATTAGGATTCCGAGTTTAATCCCATATTGTAACCTATTCGAAAGGGGTAAGACTTCCCCGGCCTATAAATATAAAGGCTAAAAGGCCGATTGAGGTATTCCAATCGAATCAAACACATTTATCCTTTACTTTTTTATCCCTCAAACCCTAATCTTTTCCAACCCCCATATTCTGTTCTTTGCTCGTCTCTACGGCGTTCAAGGACGTTCTAGGTGGCCTGCCGACCCTAGAGCAACCCTAGCTTGCTTGAGCTCCGACGGGGTCCCTCCCGAGCTCGAGTTTCTAGGTCTTCACGTTTTCCCGACGAAAAGCGGTCAGACCGGTTATATAAACCGGTCAGACTGGTTTCCCTGAGGAAAGCCGGGTTTTGGTCGTGGTGACGGCCATGCTGTGCATTTGATCGATCTCAAGTTTGTTGGCGTACTTTTGTGTCAACAATATGCATATCGTTACATCTACGTGGCCAATGCTATTACCGGCCATAAATGGATTCTTTTAGACATGCATGGTCCTTGTGACGTATTTGTCTTAATGGTGTGGTCCCATAGACGACAACAGGGGGGCTCTTATACAAAAGGATTTGGCCCCAAAGAATTAGATAAATAGCTCTAATGACACCAAAAATGATTAAATAAAATAGTTCAAATAGCACAGGATACATAGTTCAAATAACACCCAACATGATAAAATAAAATATTTTCTTCTTTATTTTCTAAAAACCTACGAAAAATCTCAACATTTTAAAAATATTGTAACATTTTTAAAAACATTATAACCAATTTACAAAAATGTTGGAACATTTTTCAAAATGTTGAACCCTGTGATAAATGTTGCCAACATTTTTTCCTCGGCTCCTGCCGCCGAGGCCACGGCGGCGGCACGGGTGCGCGCGGGGTGAAAGGTGGCGGTGCAGCAGACACGCCGGCGTGGCCCCCTGTGGCACATGTCGCCAACCGTGGTGGCACGGCACCACGGCGAGCCACGCGGGGTCGGAGCAGTGGGGGAGGTCGCCGGCGGGGTGGGAAGACGAAGCGGGCCCGCATAGGGGTGGCGGTTGCGGGGGGATCACCCTACGGGCGCAGCAGCGTGGGCACGGGAGGGAGGAATTTGAGGGAGATGGAGGAGGGAGGCTATGATTTAGATGTGGATTCAATGGTTGTAGTTGTTTGGACAAATCTCAAACACTGGAAGATAAGTTGGGCTTCCACCTTCGGGAAGATTAATAGAATTTCCGATACTACAAGACAAGGTTTCTTCAATTTGTCTGGTCCACCTCGTGCTCTTTTCTTTGCTAGAACAATGGAAGGAGAAGGACCGGACTCATCCTCCTCACACTCATCACCAAAACCAGCGTCATTGTTTGTCTCATCCGCACCATCTCCATCGTCGGGAACATCATAAACATCATCCCCGAAGCCAGGTATATTGGTATAACATGGGCATGGCACGGCCCGGTGACTACCGGGCCCATGTTAGCTCGGCACGATGGAGTAGGCCGTGCCTCGGCCACACCCTAAGCACGACGGGTGGCATGTCACAGACCGGTATTTTATGAAGGCCCGATGGAGGCATATTCCTATTTATCCTAACCTAATTTCATCATGGAAACATATGAGGTACAAACCAATCTCTCCATGCAAATTAAACTATATAAACCTACATGTATGGGAATATGCAGGGGAGTGGGAGGGGAGATTTGCAAAATGATAGGAAAGGTGGGAGGGGGCATTTGTAAAATAACAGAGGAAGGTGGGAGGTGGGAGGCTTATTGGATCAATATCGTGTGGTTCAGATTGAAGTTTGCATAGTTTGCACGAAGATGTTAGTTTGCACATGATACATTGCTTTTCATCATATGTATCCTATTCCGTATCACCGAATGCTCACCCCTAGCCGCAGCTTACCCTTTACATCTAAGGGCGTGTTTGGAAGAGCTCCACTCCCAAAAAAAATAGCTCCAATTCACCGGTTCCACCTTTTTGCAGCTCCACTTTACCAACTCCAAAAAAATATAGAGAGTAACGGTGGCAAATTCAAAGAACTACCGACGCTAGGAAAAATAGATATTAATTGAGGTGAAAGAAGTTCGTACAGGACAATTTGAAAACAAGCAGTGATTGCCTAAGAGAATAAGCACTTTAGATAGATAGCGACCTGTCTCAAATCAAATTGAACAAACAAGAAACCAGATGCAGAACCAGCACTAAATGTCAGTTTGGACTTACCTTTTAACCTTTGATTTATGGGACAGTTGCTATTGTCTGTTGATCTAAGCTGCTGAAGAGAGATCCTCTGCCTGTCTTGCAGTCCTGGTGGTAGAGAAAATTCACTGTGGTCGATCTGAAAACCGGAGCCACAAGTTTTGTGCTTCTGAATAAAAAGCACATCATAGATAACTGCAGTTATTTGTTATTTCAAAAAAAAAGATAACTGCAGTTATTGGAAAGCTAACTGAAATCAAATTGTGGTAAACTAAGGACTTGTTGAAAATAATAGGAACAGGCAACACTATTCCGAGAGAATATCACCAGTTCGACTAACTGAACAGCAGTAACGGTGGCAAATTCAAAGAACTACCGACGCTAGGAAAAATAGATATTAATTGAGGTGAAAGAAGTTCGTACAGGACAATTTGAAAACAAGCAGTGATTGCCTAAGAGAATAAGCACTTTAGATAGATAGCGACCTGTCTCAAATCAAATTGAACAAACAAGAAACCAGATGCAGAACCAGCACTAAATGTCAGTTTGGACTTACCTTTTAACCTTTGATTTATGGGACAGTTGCTATTGTCTGTTGATCTAAGCTGCTGAAGAGAGATCCTCTGCCTGTCTTGCAGTCCTGGTGGTAGAGAAAATTCACTGTGGTCGATCTGAAAACCGGAGCCACAAGTTTTGTGCTTCTGAATAAAAAGCACATCATAGATAACTGCAGTTATTTGTTATTTCAAAAAAAAAGATAACTGCAGTTATTGGAAAGCTAACTGAAATCAAATTGTGGTAAACTAAGGACTTGTTGAAAATAATAGGAACAGGCAACACTATTCCGAGAGAATATCACCAGTTCGACTAACTGAACAGCAGTAACGGTGGCAAATTCAAAGAACTACCGACGCTAGGAAAAATAGATATTAATTGAGGTGAAAGAAGTTCGTACAGGACAATTTGAAAACAAGCAGTGATTGCCTAAGAGAATAAGCACTTTAGATAGATAGCGACCTGTCTCAAATCAAATTGAACAAACAAGAAACCAGATGCAGAACCAGCACTAAATGTCAGTTTGGACTTACCTTTTAACCTTTGATTTATGGGACAGTTGCTATTGTCTGTTGATCTAAGCTGCTGAAGAGAGATCCTCTGCCTGTCTTGCAGTCCTGGTGGTAGAGAAAATTCACTGTGGTCGATCTGAAAACCGGAGCCACAAGTTTTGTGCTTCTGAATAAAAAGCACATCATAGATAACTGCAGTTATTTGTTATTTCAAAAAAAAAGATAACTGCAGTTATTGGAAAGCTAACTGAAATCAAATTGTGGTAAACTAAGGACTTGTTGAAAATAATAGGAACAGGCAACACTATTCCGAGAGAATATCACCAGTTCGACTAACTGAACAGCAGTAACGGTGGCAAATTCAAAGAACTACCGACGCTAGGAAAAATAGATATTAATTGAGGTGAAAGAAGTTCGTACAGGACAATTTGAAAACAAGCAGTGATTGCCTAAGAGAATAAGCACTTTAGATAGATAGCGACCTGTCTCAAATCAAATTGAACAAACAAGAAACCAGATGCAGAACCAGCACTAAATGTCAGTTTGGACTTACCTTTTAACCTTTGATTTATGGGACAGTTGCTATTGTCTGTTGATCTAAGCTGCTGAAGAGAGATCCTCTGCCTGTCTTGCAGTCCTGGTGGTAGAGAAAATTCACTGTGGTCGATCTGAAAACCGGAGCCACAAGTTTTGTGCTTCTGAATAAAAAGCACATCATAGATAACTGCAGTTATTTGTTATTTCAAAAAAAAAGATAACTGCAGTTATTGGAAAGCTAACTGAAATCAAATTGTGGTAAACTAAGGACTTGTTGAAAATAATAGGAACAGGCAACACTATTCCGAGAGAATATCACCAGTTCGACTAACTGAACAGCAGTAACGGTGGCAAATTCAAAGAACTACCGACGCTAGGAAAAATAGATATTAATTGAGGTGAAAGAAGTTCGTACAGGACAATTTGAAAACAAGCAGTGATTGCCTAAGAGAATAAGCACTTTAGATAGATAGCGACCTGTCTCAAATCAAATTGAACAAACAAGAAACCAGATGCAGAACCAGCACTAAATGTCAGTTTGGACTTACCTTTTAACCTTTGATTTATGGGACAGTTGCTATTGTCTGTTGATCTAAGCTGCTGAAGAGAGATCCTCTGCCTGTCTTGCAGTCCTGGTGGTAGAGAAAATTCACTGTGGTCGATCTGAAAACCGGAGCCACAAGTTTTGTGCTTCTGAATAAAAAGCACATCATAGATAACTGCAGTTATTTGTTATTTCAAAAAAAAAGATAACTGCAGTTATTGGAAAGCTAACTGAAATCAAATTGTGGTAAACTAAGGACTTGTTGAAAATAATAGGAACAGGCAACACTATTCCGAGAGAATATCACCAGTTCGACTAACTGAACAGCAGTAACGGTGGCAAATTCAAAGAACTACCGACGCTAGGAAAAATAGATATTAATTGAGGTGAAAGAAGTTCGTACAGGACAATTTGAAAACAAGCAGTGATTGCCTAAGAGAATAAGCACTTTAGATAGATAGCGACCTGTCTCAAATCAAATTGAACAAACAAGAAACCAGATGCAGAACCAGCACTAAATGTCAGTTTGGACTTACCTTTTAACCTTTGATTTATGGGACAGTTGCTATTGTCTGTTGATCTAAGCTGCTGAAGAGAGATCCTCTGCCTGTCTTGCAGTCCTGGTGGTAGAGAAAATTCACTGTGGTCGATCTGAAAACCGGAGCCACAAGTTTTGTGCTTCTGAATAAAAAGCACATCATAGATAACTGCAGTTATTTGTTATTTCAAAAAAAAAGATAACTGCAGTTATTGGAAAGCAAACTGAAAGCAAATTGTGGTAAACTAAGGACTTGTTGAAAATAATAGGAACATGCAACACTATTCCAAGAGAATATCACCAGTTCGACTAACTGAACAGCAGTAACGGTGGCAAATTCAAAGAACTACCGACGCTAGGAAAAATAGATATTAATTGAGGTGAAAGAAGTTCGTACAGGACAATTTGAAAACAAGCAGTGATTGCCTAAGAGAATAAGCACTTTAGATAGATAGCGACCTGTCTCAAATCAAATTGAACAAACAAGAAACCAGATGCAGAACCAGCACTAAATGTCAGTTTGGACTTACCTTTTAACCTTTGATTTATGGGACAGTTGCTATTGTCTGTTGATCTAAGCTGCTGAAGAGAGATCCTCTGCCTGTCTTGCAGTCCTGGTGGTAGAGAAAATTCACTGTGGTCGATCTGAAAACCGGAGCCACAAGTTTTGTGCTTCTGAATAAAAAGCACATCATAGATAACTGCAGTTATTTGTTATTTCAAAAAAAAAGATAACTGCAGTTATTGGAAAGCAAACTGAAAGCAAATTGTGGTAAACTAAGGACTTGTTGAAAATAATAGGAACAGGCAACACTATTCCGAGAGAATATCACCAGTTCGACTAACTGAACAGCAGTAACGGTGGCAAATTCAAAGAACTACCGACGCTAGGAAAAATAGATATTAATTGAGGTGAAAGAAGTTCGTACAGGACAATTTGAAAACAAGCAGTGATTGCCTAAGAGAATAAGCACTTTAGATAGATAGCGACCTGTCTCAAATCAAATTGAACAAACAAGAAACCAGATGCAGAACCAGCACTAAATGTCAGTTTGGACTTACCTTTTAACCTTTGATTTATGGGACAGTTGCTATTGTCTGTTGATCTAAGCTGCTGAAGAGAGATCCTCTGCCTGCCTTGCAGTCCTGGTAGTAGAGAAAATTCACTGTGGTCGATCTGAAAACCGAGATCCTCTGCCTCTGTCTTGCAGTCGTGCTGGTAGCGAAAATTCACTGTGGTCGAACTGAAAACCGGAGCCACAAGTTTTGTGCTTCTGAATAAAAAGCACATCATAGATAACTGCAGTTATTTGTTATTTCAAAAAAAAAGATAACTGCAGTTATTGGAAAGCTAACTGAAATCAAATTGTGGTAAACTAAGGACTTGTTGAAAATAATAGGAACAGGCAACACTATTCCAAGAGAATATCACCAGTTCGACTAACTGAACAGCAGTAACGGTGGCAAATTCAAAGAACTACCGACGCTAGGAAAATATAAATTAATTGAGGTGAAAGAAGCTCATGCAGGACATTTGAAAACAAGCAGTGATTGCCTAAGAGAATAAGCACTTTAGATAGATAGTGACCTGTCTCAAATCAAATTGAACAAACAAGAAACCAGATGCAGAACCAGCCCTAAATGTCAGTTTGGACTTACGTTTTAACCTTTGATTTATGGGAAGTTGCTATTGTCTGTCGATCGAAGCTGCTGAAGAGAGATCCTCTGCCTGCCTTGCAGTCCTGGTAGTAGAGAAAATTCACTGTGGTCGATCTGAAAACCGAGATCCTCTGCCTCTGTCTTGCAGTCGTGCTGGTAGCGAAAATTCACTGTGGTCGAACTGAAAACCGGAGCCACAAGTTTTGTGCTTCTGAATAAAAAGCACATCATAGATAACTGCAGTTATTTGTTATTTCAAAAAAAAAAGATAACTGCAGTTATTGGAAAGCAAACTGAAGGCAAAGAGACATAATATAAACACAGAAGAAGAAAACTCAAAGGGGTTAGCTGCAGCTAGAGTACAACCTGAAAGAAAAATGCTGGGCGGTCCTGCCAACTTTTGAGGAAAAAGAAAGAACAACCAAACTGCTTCACTAAATTTCATCAGGAATGAATCAAAATGAGACACGAAGGGATCTTAGGCCTTAGGCTATATTCTTTGTTACTATAATGGCATAATAGTCATTTTAGTCTACACTGTGGTACTCAAGTTGTTAAATTTGCAATATCAAAATGAATTGTATGTGTAGGAGTATAGTTTGATTAAGATATAAAGTGCTTAAAGTAAAGTAGCAATACTTACATCATATAATGTTCCAGTTAAAATAACAGGTTACAAATTTATTGTCTTGGTGCACTAATGATGTAAAGTGAATTATCAATGTCGTGGACCAGTGATTTGTGAAGGGAACATTTTTATATGCTTGAATAATTATTAAAATAAATATTTACCAAAATGTATAAATGTTTACTTGGTTTACATCTGTCTCTTATACACATCTAGATGTGTATAAGAGACAG
>OAMR01000155.1:302010-326055 GCA_900205405.1 Echinochloa crus-galli
TAGCTTTATCGGAAAAGATATTCAAGGTCCACACTACCGTTCCACCAGACAGGAACACCTGTTCTTCCATCGCAAAAATGTCAGGTTGTATGCCGTTAGCAATAATCTGCATATCGGCCGCAGTGGCCCAGCAGCTATCACCATCAGCGAAAAACCGGTTTGATGTAGCACTATGCCAAGCATTAAAAGGGTTTGCAGAAATTCCCACAATGAAACCGTTGGTTGAGAGTCTAGTCCTTGGCTACCACTGCCTTCCCCTGCATCTCAAGACTTGCTTGCTGCAATGCAGTATATATCCCCCAAACCAAAGATTCGAAAGGGACGATCTGATCAGGATTTGGACGGCCGAAGGGCTTGCTGGCGAGGAACAAGCTCCAGATTACTTTGAGGTGCTTGTCAAATGGGGGTACATTTCGATTTCCCCGGCTGAAGGCAGACGCCATGGGCGGGTTGCGGAGTACGAAATCAGTGCTGTGGTACTACCTTCCTCAGATCCCAGACACAAGAACATGACTTTGTTGCTTCCGCGGGGTATTTCTCCAGCATAGATTCCCTGCATGGTCGACGACACCATCGGATATCTGTCCTGGGAGGCCTGAGTTCATGGGATGTTTCACGATTGGACTTCTCATGCATGCGCTCGCTCGTGGTTTTTGGACGTGCAAGCTTAATGCCGTTCGACCGTCTGAGCCACCTGCGAGTGCTGCAGCTCGACGAGGGCACGAGCTCGCAGGAGCAGGGTGCGGATTTGTACAACTACCCGGATTTGGGCGATGATGACATGGTGGATATATGCGAGCTGCTTTTTTTGTTGAGGTACTTGAAACTGAAGGGCTGCAAAATCACCATGCTTCCTCCAGAAATTGGAAAGCTGCAGCTCTTGGAGACTCTAGACGTGAGAGGCACAGGTGTCAGGGAGCTACCGAGGGAGATCGGGGAGCTGCAGCGACTGAAGACTCTGAATGTAAGTAACACGGCGGTGACACAAGTACCAAAGGAAATCGGGAAGTTGCGCATGCTGAGGACTCTGGACGTAAGCGACACCAACGTTCGTGAGCTCCCCAAGGAGATAAGAAACCTAGAAAACCTGGAGACGCTTGACGTGAGCAACACCATGGTTGCAAAGTTACCGACGGAAATCAGAAACCTGCAGAAGCTCAAGACACTGCACGTGAGTGGCATAGATGTCACGGAGACAGAGCTTGCCGAGGAAATCGGACGGCTGCAGCATCTGGAGACACTTGATGTTAGCAACACGAAGATGGCGAAGCTACCCATGGAGATCTGTAAGATGCAGCGGCTCAAGACTCTAAACATTAGCAACACCAATGTCAGAGAGCTACCTTGGGAAGCTGTCCAGCGCTCCAGCTCCATCAGTGTGGTTGCCGGCGACATGGATTCCCCTAAACTGGTGCACTTGCATCAGGGCGCAGCGAATAATTATGGCGACATTTTTTCCCGGGAGAACATAACCGTTGCCCTCTTTGATCGTTTCGGCTCCAGCTGGGAGCCTATACCTGTGGCGAGATTTAAGATTCCCGGCAAACATATCAGTCTCCCTCGATGGCTCAATAAAGAAAATCTCAGCGACATTTCATCCTTAGAAATCAAACTCTGGAAACTGAGGGAGGATGACCTCAAGATTCTGCAGGAGATGCCCAAGCTTCAGGTTCTTGCACTACGGGTGGAGGTTCTCCCCAGAACAGCCATCACTGGTGCAGGGTTCTCAAGGCTGGAGAGCTTCTGTGTTGATTGCCGGGTGCCACGACTGAGCTTCCAGAGTGAAGCCATGCCGGTGTTGAAACATCTTCAGTTCAAGTTATACGCTTTCCGGGCAACCAAACAGGGTCCTATGGGCATCACGAACCTCTTGAGCCTCCGAAGGGTCGATTTCCGGTGTGCGTCTTGGTACGGAACGGAGGGCATCTGTGAGATTGTCAATCAGCTGAGCAAAGAAGCCAAGGAGCACCCCAACCATATCACCATTTGCATCAACACCAAAGAGATCGCCCATGACATTATCGTGGCTGCTAGTACTGGTAGCAGTACGCTAGGTGTGACAGATGAGAAACCTGAACCTACTGGTAATGACGGCATTGCTGACAATGATGGAAACGATATTTCGGTCAGAAGTAGTGGCCTACCTGAGTGGATTTACTTTCAGGTACGTTTCTCTTGATCGAAGTAACTTTACAACTATAATTATTGCATGGTGGCGATGTATCCTGTGTGTTACGAGCAAATATCTAATTATCGCACGTTTGCACTTTTTTTCCCTCAACTTTTGCACATGTAGTGATGAATGAACGGTGGTGGCGATCCTTGTGGCAGCTGTGTACGGCCGTCATCCCATTTTTGAGAAATCGGGTTGCGTCTTCGTGCTTCATTTCATCAAAGGACAGCTTGTTGTGTTTCATCCATCCTGCATAAGTTTAGATTCCTACATGTACTAGCAGAAATGCCCATGCGCCGCTGCGGTTCCTACCCGTTTTCAAGTCAATAAATTGTATGCTGGTGAAAAACAATTTATAGAGAACGGCTCCCGTAATCAAGATTCAAGTCAATAAGTTACTCTAATGCTCTGTTTCGGAACACGCGAACAGAGTAGCCAGACGGCGGCGAAAGCAAGGGAAAAGGCGAGCCACACTGGAGATCGGATTTCTTCGAGCTGAATCATCTCACGATTACACCAAAGACACGTCAAGAGGATCTAAGCAGCCCAGGACATCACGTCCACCACAAGCTAACGGCTAAGCCAGGGCTCCCCTAATCGATAGATTCAAGCCGTTGTGTAACACCCTAAAATTCATCAAAATTAAATTGTAGCAACCCTCTGAATTTTTCTAGGATTTATTAAGGCTTAAATAAATTTTCTAGGGATAAATTATTTGAAGAAATTATAGTTTCTTTGAGCTTGATCCATGGCTATGGTTATATTCAAATTGAGACATGATTCTATGGAAATATTGAAGTCTCAAGTGCATGAAGCATATGGACAAGTTATTCTCTAAAGACAATACAAAATAATATTGAAGATATTTACAAGTTGGTCTTGTAGCCGAGGGACTTTTTTGGTGGAAAGGTTTAGCATTTTGGTTTGGTTTCTATACGTCGATCAAGTCATATCAAGTGAAGCAATGCGAAGCATCTAAACTTTATTGATCATATAGTGCAATGGCTTATGAATTGTTTCATACAATGGAAATTCTAAGCCATTGGCTCAAGATTGGATTTGCTCAAGCAAGATGAAGATGTTGAAGCCCTCAAGTTGAAAAATGATTAAGTATGGCATCAATGAAGATATAAAAGCTCAAGTGGTAGATTCTATTTACTGTTTTTAATCTTGATTTTAGGAATGTCGTACTATCAAGAGGGATGCAACATTAGTTGTTTTGATAACACCAAAAAGTTCTAATAGATCAACCCATGAGAGATAACATCTAGAGAGAAGTTCTCTTCGAACTTAGTGTGCTGAAGGGACCAAAACCGGTCTGACCGGTTTTGGTAAGCGGTCTGACCGCTTTAGGACTTAGTGTGGTGAGCCGACCCAAACCGGTCTAACCGGTTTGGGAAACCGGTCTGACCGGTTTGGGCTCTGACGGGTGCAACGGCTATTATGGTTTGAAAACCGGTCTGACCGGTTTGGGAAACCGGCCTGACCGGTTTCCAACGACTATAACGGCTAGTTTGTGTTGTGTGGGGGTATTTATACCTCATACCCCTCTCTTGTGAGGGGTGCTGGTTCCCCTGCCTTTGTGGCACGCCTAGAGCCTTCCCAAGCACCACCAAGCTCTCCCCAAACCTCTATTTGTGAGAGTTGAGTGATTTTGATCATATCAATTGATTTGGGTTGAGGGATGTATGTGTTGTGAGCAATAGAAAGATTGAGAGAGCAATCAACAGCTAGTGAGAGCATTATCCATAGTCTTGAGCACTTCCGATTAAGCCAAGCAACCATTGAAGCATTTGTTATTTTTGGAGGTGAATCCTCTTAGACGGTTAGGCGTCGCCGGTGAGCTACCTCGTGTGTGGTAAGCCACGGATTGGTTGTAAAGGCTGGCCTTGCCTCCTTCGTGGAAAAGGGCCAAAAGCTAGTGGTACCGAGGAAAGTGGCTTGGAGTGGATAAGCCCGCCTTTCGTAGGCCCTCAACGGAGACTAGGACTCATCGTGTCTTTGTGACAGCCTTAGTGGCAGCGGTGAGGTCCGAACTTCGGGAAAACATATCTTTGTCTCTTGTTTACCTTCACAAGTTCATTTCTAGCATATACATTCGCTTCCGCTTCGATCTACTTGGGTGTGCTCTAATTGTGTGCAGGGACTTAGTGGACCTGCTTGATATCATCTACAAGAGTCCATCATCAAGTTTGGTTTGTGCTAGAACTCGTAGAGGGGGTTAATTCACATAATCGGTTTTCTTTGTGGAAAACCGGTCTGACCGCTTCTCCAAAGCGGTCTGACCGGTTTCTGTACTGATTGTGTGAAAAAGTTTGTAATTTGCAGATTCACCTATTCCACCCCACCCCCCCTCTAGGTGACATCAAGGTCCTTTCAATTGGTATCAGAGCTTGGCCTCACATCCAAGCTTAACCGCCGTGAGGAAAGATGTCGACCACTTGTGAGGTAACATATGAGCCACTAGCTAGTGACGGCTCGAATTATTCTATTTGGTCTTGTCATGTGCTTAATGATCTTAGGGCCATGAGTCCTATTCTTGAGAGGGTTGTAGTTGAAGGCATTGATCGTCCTTGTGTTGATTGGAGCGTGTCCAATCCAACCGAGGATGAAATGAATTGCTTTCAACTCAACGCTCGTGTCGCTAACTTCTTATTTGATGTTGTGAGTGATGAAGTTAGAGAATTGATTCTAGAAGATGAAGCAACTCTATTCAATGCTCATCTTATTTGGGCTCTAATTGAGAAGCTATATGCCAACATCAAGAGCGACACGCAAGACCAAACAAGAGCCAAGTCACATGAGGAGTGCTCTACATCATCAAATACATGCACCAAGCCTCATGTGATGATCACCGTGGAGCCACAAGAGCAAGACAGCTCAGTTGCCGCTTTCCTGCAGAAACCGGTCCGACCGGTTTCCCAAACCGGTCTGACCGGTTTGGGCAGGAAGCGTGCAGCTGGTTGCAAGAAGTGAGGCCGACGCCGCGCAAGCAAAGTTTCAAGCTCACAAGCAAAATCATTCCCCAATGATGAGGCACTCATGCATTACAAGTCCAAAGAAGACGAGAAGGCGGAAAATTCAAAGGATGAGACTATCCTAGCTCTTATCAAAGAGCTTGAGGAAGTCAAACTCTCAAACGCCGCTTTGGTTTGTAAGTATGATGCCATTGTTGATGATTATGCTTGTGATACTCTTCATTTGTCTTCCATAGAAAAAGAGAACAAAGTGCTCAAGCAAAAATTAGAACTAATTGCTAGCAAGCATGAGGTGCTACAAGTGATGCATGAAGAACTCTTGTGCTCTCATGAAGAACTTGTAGAATCACATGCTTCATTAGAGATTGCTCATGAGGTTATAATCACTTCGATAAAATTAATTGAATCTCAATCTTACACAAGCACATGTTCTCCGATTCAAAATAATTTATCATGTGCTAACCCATGTTGCTCCCAAGCAAAACGATCTTGGTATGATGAAGTGTGTGTAGAGTCTTGTGACGACCTCATTGCAAAAGAAAATGAAGAACTCAAGCAAGAGGTGGAAAGACTCACCAAGAACTTGACAACTCTCAAAGGGAAGAGTAATGCACAACCTTCTCAAGATAACCGTGAATCCATGGTGAAGAAGCTTGAGAAGGGATCAACTGTGCAAAGCTCTTGCATTCATCAAGTCAAGCTCAACACAAGCCAAGATCAAAGAAATGATGAAAAGCTTGCTCACACCAAGTGCTCAACAAGAAAAGAAGGCAAGCCAACTCTCTCCAAGAGGCAAAGAAATATGGAGAAGAGAAGATGCTTTGGTTGCCATGAGAAAGGGCATCAAGTTGCTTCATGTCCAAGCAACGTGGGACTACATCAAGAGAAGCCCCAAATAAAGCCCAACAAGGGATTTCTCAAGGCGCAAGCAAAGCACAAGCAAGAATTGGTTATCGAGCAACACAAGAAGATGGTAACCAACATCAAGCACAAGACATGCTACACATGTCAGGAGAAAGGACATTTTGGTAAAGATTGTCCCAATGGTAAAACTACTAAACCCGACATTGCCCATTTATTAAATGTGAAGCTTAGGGATTCTCCAAAAGCTTCTTGTGCCACCAAGGTCATTTGTTCCCCAAGGAGCGGCACAAGAGCCATTTGGATCCCTAAGCATATTGGAACTAACAATATCGGACCCAACACGAGTTGGGGACCAAAGTGTGCTTGATGAGATTGTAGGGACTACGAGATGCATTGATGGCTTGGCTTGAATGAAAATCTTCAATGATCAACTAGCAAGCCAAGAAAAATTTGCTTCCGCTTCATACTCTATACTCAATGACATCTCGGTAACTTCGTGCTTAAATTGATCAAATTTGAGTCACTAGTGCCTTTGGTAGGATCAAGTGTCTCTAAGCCTTTGACTCATGAGACACTTGATAGTGACTTCAATTTCTTTTATTGAACTCTTATTCATATATGCCATGTGATGCTTTTAATGGCTCTCTAGTAGAGGAATATTGTGTTAAAGTTGCAGTGGATCAAATTCCGACGAAATTTGAATCAAACATCGGAAATCCACGCTAATTTGTACAGGTGTGGCAAAACCGGTCTGACCGGTTTGCCAAACCGGTCTGACCGATTTGCCAAACCGGTCTGACCGGTTTGGCCCAGACATTTGCAATTTTAGCACATTCATGAGAAATGAAGATTTTAATCATTGATTAAAGCATATGCCACGTGGTATGTCTAATGGCTCTCTAGTAGAGCAAAATTCCATCATTTTCAGGGCATACCATGCAAGATCCGACATTGAGGCCGGAAGATCCGACCAGATGATCCGGGGGGCTCTGTGGTGAACTTTTCTAGGCCGGATGATCCATCGGAAGATCCGAGCTGAAACCGGTCTGACCGGTTTAGCTCAGGTGGTTGGGATTTGGCCATTTGTGTGAGAAATAAAGATGCAAGTAATTCATTTCATGAATTTCTCACTCTTGGCATATGTTATCTATATTACTTCTTCATGATGGTATGATTGCTTGGCATATTTCATTTTGAATAAGCTTTTGTATGATTTGACCGAATATTGAATTAATCCCCTCCATGCCATTTACAAGACAAAGTGCATGTCTCATATTATCAACATATGATGCACATATTCAGGGGGAGATTATTTCAATATTTGTGTTCTTGAGACTAACATTTCTTTTAGTGAACTTGTAGTCTCAATGGTGAGAGAGTACCTCTCTCAATTGGAGTTGTCAACTCATCTTGTGATTCATGACGGTAACACTATAGTCATTCTCATCATGAATCTTGATCTCAATTTATGTTTTGACAACTCAACATAATATAGCATTAAATTCCTTAAATTTATTTAATCTTTCAAAACTAGTGCATGCAAGTTCCTTCCCACATCATCACTAATGCACTAAAATAAGGAATTTGGTCTATATTGTGTGTGCTCGTAATTAATGACCTATGTTTTCATGCATCTATGAAAATCATTAATTATGAGATCATGTGTTGTGCACATTAATGTCTATCTATGAAAATCATTAATTATGAGATCATGTGTTGTGCACATTAATGTTTTCTCTCTATGTTGATCAAATAGATAATATCATGAGAGAACTCATATGAAAAGATTGACAACATTGCACAACACATTCTACTAGAGGCCAAGGTATGTTTTCTATGAACTAGTTTTTATCTTGTGCATCTAGGCCCTTGTCATGCTAGAGTGTGCATTTGCATGCAAATGTATCAAGCTCATATGCGTTCTTTAAATATTTAGTTTACAACTTTCTTGGTGAATAGTGTAAGCTAAATATGTTAATGTCGTTATGTGCTCAATATATGTGCATGCCCTTGGATGACATAGGATAGAGTTTGAAAAACCCAACTAGCATGATAGGATTGTGTGTTTTTGAAAATATTTGAGTTTTGGTCTTTTGACCGTTGTCGATCCATTTGTGACTATTGTTAACTTTGCTTGATTGATGGCTAGTCGCAAATGGTGAGATTTCTCTCAAGTCCATAAATCTTTATCTATCCATCCTATCCCATTTCTTTCGGAAGAAACGAAAGAAAATAGATTTATTGGAAATCATATCTTTTCTATGGATAATCTTGAGAAGGTGAGGATCATGCCTATCACATATACTCTCAGATCAAGTGAACAAACTTTGGAGATCAATTTGCACCCTTTTGGACTATTTCTAGCTTACTGGGACAAACCGGTCTGACCGGTTTCCCAAACCGGTCTGACCGGTTTGGGCACAAGCAGCTGGGTGAACTTTTTCTGTGGAAATTCTTGGATTTTTAAAAGGATAAGTTTGATCATAATGTACACTCAGATCAAGGGAACAATGTTTGGAACATGTTTCAAGAAAGATCCGACCTTGGGTCGGATGATCCGATAGGAAGTTCCGAGCAGCTCTGTCTTGAGTTGTTTCTGGCCCGGAAGATCCGATATTCATCAGAAGATCCGACAAAATTCTCGGAAGATCCGAAGTTCATCAGAAGATCCGACAAAAACCTGGAAGATCCGAAGTTCCTGACCAGACTCAACTCCTTGGGAGAAACCGGTCTGACCGGTTTCCCAAACCGGTCTGACCGGTTTGGCCCAGGGAGGTGGCCCACTCGTTTTTACTGCCTACCCGTGATTCTCTCTCTCCTCCCATATCCATTCACCTCACCAGCCATCCTCTCTCTCGTTCTACACCGCAAGAAGGCGCCCCCTTGGCGATTTGAGGATTCAACCAAGGAAAAGTCATTTTCTCTTTGGGATTGGAGTGCCCCAAGGCTGGTGATTGGATTCCCATCAAGTTGTGCACTCAAATCTTCATCTCCTCTCGAGTTCTTGGCTCTCAAGGTATACAAATCTTCCCATCGCCCGATCTACTCACTCAATGCATATCTCTCAAAACCCTTCGGTGGAACATCTTCTGGCATGTCTAGGAACCTATCCCTAAGAGATGATTCAATTTGGTTGGCTACATTTTGCGCAACAAGGATTTGCATCCTCACTGCGCAAAGCGGTCTGACCGGTTTGGCAAACTGGTCTGACCGGTTTGGGCAGTGAGGGCTCAAGTCCTTGTTTTGCAGCATGTTTGCCTATATATGGACTAGGGATAGATTGTAATGCAATATTTGTTCAATATCCAGATCATAATCTGTCCAGATCGATCCCCAACTCGTTTTGGCTCAGCCCAGGCAAAAGCGGTCTGACCGGTTCCTAGAATCGGTCTGACCGGTTTGGCCCTGAGCTGACCCAAAACTTGTTTGGTGCTCTCTATCAATTCCATACTTGATCCAATCTGTTTCTGGGCACTTATATCATTTTCATCTGTCCAAATTGATCTTCAACTCGAGTTGGCTCAGCTCAGACCAAAAGCTGTCTGACCGGTTCCTAGAACCGGTCTGACCGGTTTTGTGCTGAGTTGAATCAAATCCGGTTGAATATACTCTATCGTTTTCAAATCTTTTGATCAGTCATCTCCTGGGTATTGATGCTTTGTGTGTCATCTTGTGAACCCATGAAGGACAATAGAAGATGCCGTAGGGATCACATGCCGAGAGAATCAAAAAGGGGAAGTTTGATGAATCCGGAGGCAGTAGCTCACAAGCAACCAGTGGCAGAGCTTTGAGGCCTAGGAGGTCAAAGAGAACAGCTGAGCAGGAAATTGAGGAGGTGGATGAAGTTGGGAACACCACTGATGAGGATGAGGTTGAGGATGAAACCTACAGGGTTGTATATCGGCATGACCAGTTGGGTGGTAATGATGATGATGAGGAGATGGCAGCCGGTGATAATGATGAAGAGGAGGCAGCAGGTGATGGTTCACCAGAGGCAAATGCTCCTCTCATTCTTGAGATTTGCCGACCCACTAGCCCAGCTAGCACGAGAGTGACAGATTATCTAGCCAGTGGGATGACTGATGTTGTCAGGAGGTTGAGGAGGACTAGTCCACTTGATGTGGATAGGACAGCCACCGACTACAGATTTTGGACTCTTTTTCAGCAGGACTTCTATGCCAGAGCCATTATGAAGAAGACCAAAATCACATCAGATGCACAGTACATTGACTGGGAGTACATGATCAAGCAAGACAATCCTGTGTTCAATGAGATCATCAGAGTGTGTTCTGAAAAGCGAGTCAAACATCTCATGGGCTTCAAGCACAATTGGAACAAGGAAGTCATTGCTCAGTTCTATGCTACTGTGTTCTTCGGTTATCATGAGGAGAATGGTGTGAGAGAAAGAGCTATGCATTGGATGACAGAAGGACAGTGCTATCATATCACTTACACTGTCTTTGCTACTCTCTTGAGGGTTGAAAATGAGGACGGAAACACAGTCAGGATACATGACCGGGGCGTTATGGAACCATCTGAGATAAAATTCATGTATCCCAGAGATCAGAATGGCAGCTGGGGGAAAGTGAGTGGTCTCTACACCTACTATGGGACACTTTATAGGATGCTTCGCAAGACACTCACCCCTAGAGATGGCAACACCTCAGATATCTCGCTTTATATAAGAAACTTGATGTATTATTTGAGGATTGGAGAGGAGACACCTCCTTTTAGCATTGCCGATTTCATTTGGCATGAGATCAAGACCATTTCTGAGAGTCCTCAGAAGATTTGTGCTTATAGCCCCTTCATCATGCTTATGATTGAAAGGGTGACAGATTTGAAGATAAAAAAGGATACCCCACACAAGCCTTTGAAGCCTCCAGTGCCACACAAGTTTAGGGTACCTTCTCCTCCACCAGCAGATGCAGATGCAGCAGTCGGAGGTGATTAGGAGCAGTAGCCATAGCAGCACTCTCAGCAGCAGGCCAGAACCGGTCTGACCGGTTCCCTAAACCGGTCTGACCGGTTTGGGTCTGGCAGTGGTACTCAGCCAGCTGGACGGATCTCTCCCATTCGGAAGTTCATATCCATGTTTACTGGCATTTGCAAAGGCCAAAGGGATGTTCAGGTTGACATTAGGCAGCAGAGGATAGAAAACAAGAAGACTCGTGATGAGTTCAAGAGACTGCACGCCGCATTGAGTCCAAATGATCCACCATCACCTATTTCACCACCTCTTGAGTTGCCTGAGATACCCCCGCTTAGAGACATCATGACTGATCACATGAATGCGGGCTATTTTGAGGAGTATGGTGACATTTTTGGATATGGACATGTTGGGACAAGTTCACAGCCTCCACCACCGCCTCCACAGTCAGTTGGTGCTTCAGGAGCTATGTCATACATGCCTACCTCAGAGGGTGACTTGTTTGGCTCCTCGTTTGGATTTGCACCGTCAGGACCGACATATGCAGCTGCTTCCCTCCCGTCTTCGTCATATGCATTTGGTGATACATCATCATCGATGGCAGGAGCTCAGTTCTCGAGTGCACCGTCTCCATCTCCTGGAGACTTTGCTTCACAAGCAGCAGCTTCCATCTTTGGACCTACCTCAGCTCCTAGTCATGGTATGTCTAGCACATCTTTATCTTAGACCATGATTAGCACATCCGAATCACTCTAGTTTATCACACATACACATTCACTTGAGTGAAGGTTTTCATTGGACTACAACTTCTTCGTCAGATGATCATAGCCCGACCTTCTAGTGGCGACAAGGAGTTGATGCGTGATGGGAGCGTGACTACAAGCTTCTCCAGGCCCTTTATGGATGATTGATGACAAAGGGGGAGAAGAATGGATTAAAGCCTATTTCTAGTTGATCTTGTAGTCTTATCACTTTGGATGATTGTAATAAATTCGTACTTTATCTCGTTGTGGACTTGAGAACTTGTAATGTGTGCTACTATGTGTGTTGAACTTTCTTATGTATTCTAAGTGACTATTTGCTAGTGTGATATGCATGTATTGATTGATGCAATGTTGTTTCTCACATGCTTGCTGTCAGGGTGAAATCTGTCTGACCGGTTTCCCAAACCGGTCTGACCGGTTTGGCCTGAGACAGCACATGTAAATTTCCTTTGCCATTTATTGAGTGCTATTCATGTCATATGCATCACACTTTGTTTTTATATTGTCACACACACTTGTTGCACATGTTGGATGCTAAGATATAGGGGGAGCTCTCATTTTTGTTGATTCAATGTGCATTTGGCATTTGAGGCCGAATTTTTGAAATTCCATTCAAAGCACATATTAAGGGGGAGCTCACTATATATCTTAGTCATCTAGAGCTTAAATTTCACATATTTTGTAGCTTTAATCATGTTGTCATCAATCACCAAAAAGGGGGAGATTGAAAGTGCATCTAGGCACTTATATGTTTTGGTGATTTTGGATGACAACATGATTAGTCATTTAACTTGTTTGATTAAGTACATAAGCAGGAAATAACAAGAAAGCAAACAAGTGGTAATCATCCCATGCAATCAAACTAGAAGATGACAAGTAATTGGGAATGACAAATGAGACACGGTCTTATGCAAATTAGTTGATCTCATCTATAAGATACTTGTCAAAGGTTTTAGGATAAATTATTTGAAGAAATTATAGTTTATTTGAGCTTGATCCATGGCTATGGTTATATTCAAATTGAGACATGATTCTATGGAAATATTGAAGTCTCAAGTGCATGAAGCATATGGACAAGTTATTCTCTAAAGACAATACAAAATAATATTGAAGATATTTCAAGTAAATTGAAGCAATGGATTTCAATGTGGATTTCATTGATGATGCAATGCAAAGCGAAGCTTAATTTGGCAAGAGAAGATGGAAGGAATCAAGCTAGATGCAAGTGACATTCCTAGCAAAGTGAAGGGCAAATTGGTCTTGTAGCCGAGGGACTTTGTTGGTGGAAAGGTTTAGCATTTTGGTTTGGTTTCTATACGTCGATCAAGTCATATCAAGTGAAGCAATGCGAAGCATCTAAACTTTATTGATCATATAGTGCAATGGCTTATGAACTGTTTCATACAATGGAAATTCTAAGCCATTGGCTCAAGATTGGATTTGCTCAAGCAAGATGAACATGTTGAAGCCCTCAAGTTGAAAAATGATTAAGTATGGCATCAATGAAGATATAAAAGCTCAAGTGGTAGATTCTATCTATTGTTTTTATCTTGAGTTTAGGAATGCCGTACTATCAAGAGGGATGATTTACTGTTTTTAATCTTGATTTTAGGAATGTCGTACTATCAAGAGGGATGCAACATTAGTTGTTTTGATAACACCAAAAAGTGCTCAATAGATCAACCCATGAGAGATAACCTCTAGAGAGAAGTTCTCTTGGAACTTAGTGTGCTGAAGGGACCAAAACCGGTCTGACCGGTTTTGGTAAGTGGTCTGACCGGTTTGGGAAACCGGTCTGACCGGTTTGGGCTCTGACGGGTGCAACGACTATTATGGTTTGAAAACCGGTCTGACCAGTTTGGGAAACCGGTCTGACCGGTTTCCAACGGCTATAACGGCTAGTTTGTGTTGTGTGGGGTATTTATACCCCATACCCCTCTCTTGTGAGGGGTGCTGATTCCCCTGCCTTTGTGGCACGCCTAGAGCCTTCCCAAGCACCAGCAAGCTCTCCCCAAACCTCTCATTGTAAGAGTTGAGTGATTTTTATCATATCAATTGATTTGGGTTGAGGGATGTATGTGTTGTGAGCAATAGAAAGATTGAGAGAGCAATCAACAGCTAGTGAGAGCATTATCCATAGTCTTGAGCACTTCTGGTGAAGCCAAGCAACCATTGAAGCATTTGTTACTCTTGGAGGTGAATCCTCCTAGACGGTTAGGCGTCGCCGGTGAGCTACCTCGTGTGTGGTAAGCCACGGATTGGTTGTAAAGGCTGGCCTTGCCTCCTTAGTCATGTCATTTTGGATGAATGTAATAATTCGTACTTTATCTATTCGTGGACTTGAGAAATTGTAATGTGTGCTACTATGTGTGTTGAACATTTTTATATATTCTAAGTGACTATTTGCTAGTGTGATATGCATGTATTGGTTGATGCTTGTTGTGCATGTGCTGTCTGGGCAAAACCGGTCTGACCGGTTTGCCAAACCGGTCTGACCGGTTTGGCCTGAGACAGCACATGTGCTTCTTTTTCTATTCTTGTATGGAATATATGTCATATGCATCATGAGCCCATCACCAAGTTTGGTTTGTGCTAGAACTCGTAGAGGGGGTTAATTCACATAGTTTGTTTTCTGTGTGGAAAACCGGTCTGACCGCTTCTCCAAAGCGGTCTGACCGGTTTTGGAAACCGTTCTGACCGGTTTCTGTACTGATTGTGTGAAAAAATTTGTAATTTACAGATTCACCTATTCACCCCCCATCTAGGTGACATCAAGGTCCTTTCAGCGAGCCACACTGGAGATCAGATTTCTTCGAGCTGAATCATCTCACGATTACACGAAAGACACGTCAAGAGGATCTGAGCAGCCCAGGACATCACGTCCACCACAAGCTGACGGCTAAGCCAGGGCTCCCCTAATCGATAGATTCAAGCCGTTGCTTGCAATGGCAGGTCAGGCAGAGCACCGCCTCCTCCTGTTGCTGCTGCTGCTGCGTCTACTAGCGCACACAACAATCGGTTGATCGCAGACATCCTGGTGACCGCGCCAAGCAACAACTGGTTGGCACACGCATCGGTTTTCATGTTACACGTTGCTTGATTAGCCTGCAGCCGTGAAGCATGCCGGATGGGATTACGAGTAGGTGTCGTGTGACACAGCCAATGAAACAGACTAGTTATAGTACCTGGTCTGTTTTCAATTCTCGTGGAAGAGAACCGGTACAAGCCTTGTCCTGTTCGGCTGGGTGACGTAATTGGTGACCGGTGCTGATTTATATCGAGAGAAAAAATATTACTGTCTAACTAGTGCCAGATGACTGGTGCTGATCCATTGTGAGAGAAAAATACTGATAAGCTAAGTGAACATGCTGCGGTCTGAAACTCTGAATCATCTCATGTATTCGGGAAGAAGAGCACGAAGGCACCACATCAAGCAAAAGCATGCCACATGGATGCAGTTATGGAAAGCAAGCACGCTAAACAATGTAGTCGAACAAGCTAATTACGCACACGCAAACCTCACACACGACAGCGTTGGAGTTGCTTGTTAGTAATATGCTTCAGCTCGCAGCTTGCATAAGCCTGGATGGAATGTCGTGTCGGCCCGACCGACAGCTTGGGTTAACGATAACATCCTGATTAGTACAGGTATTGTTGACACGAAAACGCGCCAACAAACTTGAGATCGATCAAACGCGCAGCACGGCCGTCACAACGGCCAACTCCTGACTTCCCGGGGCAAACCGGTCTGACCGGTCTGAAGAACCGGTCTGACCGCTTCTGGTCGGGAAACCGTGAAGACCTAGAAACCCAAGCTCGGGACGGACCCCGTCGGAGCTCGAGCAATCTAGGGTTGCTCTAGGGTCGGCAGGCCACCTAGAACGCCTTTGAACGCCGTAGAGACAAGCAAAGAACAGAATATGGGGTTAGAAAAGGATTAGGGTTTGAGAGACAAAAAAATAGAAGATAAAGTGTTTGATTCGATTGGAATACCTCAATCGGCCATCTAGCCTTTATATTTATAGGCCGGAGAAGTCTTACCCCTTTCGAATATGTTACAATATGGGATTAAACTTGGAATCCTAATCCTACTCGAATTACAGGACCAAACCGGTCTGACCGGTTTGGCAATCCGGTCAGACCGGTTTGGCCATGACAGAACCAATTTTGACTGTCAACACATGCCCCCCTGCGTTTTTAGTGAACTTGAGAACTAAAAAGCAAGTAATTTATAATTCAGGAGTTAAAATTTATGCTAAGGGCGATATCAATATATCGGCCATTGGTCTTCATGCATCCTGCCAAACACTTGGATAGAATTTCTTCAATTATCTCCCATTGATAGCCTTAGGCAAATGATCTCCCTTCAGCGTTTCTAGCATATAAGAATTCCCAAAAATGATTTTGACAACTCTATAAGGCCCTTCCCAACTTGGTGACCATTTACCAAACTTGTTGCTTTTCGTCTCAATAGGCAAGATCGTTTTCCAAACAAGTTCACCAATCTGAAAGTACTTTCCTCGCACCTTCTTGTTGTAAGCTTTAGCAACCCGAAGCTTATCTTTCTCAATCTCCTTCAAAGCTTTCAATCGTTTGTCGGTTACCTCATCAATATTGTCCAACATCAAATTGTGGTAATCAACAGCATCAAGATCATTTTGTTTAGCCAATCTATAAGCGTCCAGATTTACCTCAACGGGTAAAACAGCATACCGAATCTATGAATAATGTTTT
This sequence comes from Echinochloa crus-galli, assembly GCA_900205405.1. NCBI lineage: Eukaryota > Viridiplantae > Streptophyta > Magnoliopsida > Poales > Poaceae > Echinochloa > Echinochloa crus-galli. The sequence continues at coordinate 318,454 of OAMR01000155.1, forward strand.
GTGTAATAATCTCAATTACCTCTCGATGTGTCATATTCTTCAAAGGAATCACTTCGGTCCACTTAGTAAAATAATCCGTAGCAACTAACTCGAAACGATGCCCTTTTGATGATGGAGGATTAATTTGCCCAATAAAATCCAATCCCCAACCTCGGAACGGCCATGGCTTAATAATAGGATGCATCAATGCAGCAGGAACAAGTTGCAAATTTCCAAACTTCTGACATTCTTCACCGGATGCTTTCTGAGCCAGAGTATTTGTCTTGTCATTCTTTTCTCTTGGAATATGTTTGATAATGAATTCATCAAAAGAAGCAATGATATCAAGGCATCTATCAAGATATGCATTTAATGAACCATTATAACATTGGCATACCTTTGATACTTGTTGTACTACCAGGAGCGAATCACCAAAAGCCTCAACATGCTTTATCCCCATGTCTTGCAAAAATTCCAAGCCAAATAGAAGAGCCTCATATTCAACTTGATTACTTGTTCGCTTTTCTTCCAATCGGTTTGAAAATTCAAAGACAGCACCACTTGGAGATATCAAAACAGCACCAATTCCTTGCCCATCATTGCAAACCGATCCATCAAAGTATAACTTCCATGGTGTACAAGCAACATATCCAACATCGAAATTGTTTGTATCATTTATCCGATGTTCAACAATAAAATCAGCCACAATTTGGCCTCTCATTGATTTTAAAGGTTCACAAGCCAAATCATACTCAACTAAAGCATAAGCCCATTTACCGATTCTTCCGCTAGCAATCGGCTTTTGCAACATATGTTTAATCACATCGGTTTGACACAACACGGTGCAAGTACTAGATAATAAATAATGCCTCAATTGAGTACAAGCATGATACAAGGATAAACACAACTTCTCAATAAAAGTATACCTTGTTTCTGCATCAATGAGACGTCGGCTTACATAAGCAATCACATACTCCTTGTTGCCAATTTCTTGAGTCAAAACAGCTCCAATAGTTCTATCTTCAGCCGCCACATAAAGTCTAAATGGAACGCCCCGCTTAGGCGCCCTAAGCACCGGTGGTGAAGACAAGTACTCTTTGATTTTCTCAAAAGCTTCTTGCTGATTTGCCCCCCAGGTAAAATCGGCTTCATCTTTCAAACGAAGTAAAGGAGTAAAAGCATCAACCTTTCCAGACAAGTTAATTATAAATCTTCTCAAGAAATTTACCTTACCTAGAAACCTTTGCAAATCTTTCTTGCAGGTAGGAGCTTCAACTTTTTTCATAGCTTCAATTCTCTTGGGATCAACTTCTATGCCGTTCTCATGAATAACAAACCCAAGAAAATTCCCAGCCGAAACTCCAAAAGCACATTTGAGTTGATTCATCTTCAAACCATACCGTCGCATCCTCTCAAGAGCAAGTCTTAAATCGGCCAAATGAGAATCCAAACCATCCGATTTAACTACAATGTCATCAATGTAAACTTCCACAATAACACCAAGTAAATCATGAAAGATTAAATTCATAGCTCTTTGATAAGTTGCACCGGCATTCTTTAATCCAAAAGTCATAACCACCCACTCAAATAAACCAATAAATCCCGGACATTGAAAGGCCGTTTTGTGCATATCCTCTTCGGCCATGAAGATTTGATTATATCCGGCATTACCATCAAGAAAACTAACAACACGATGTCCAGAAGCTTCATTAATTAAGACATCGGCTATAGGCATAGGATACGAATCTTTGGGAGTGGCTTTATTAAGATCTCTAAAGTCAATGCAAACTCTAAGTTTTCCCGAATCTTTCTTTTCAACGGGAACAATATTAGAAATCCACTCCGCATAACGACAAGTCCGAATAAAACCAGCATCTAACAAACGATTAACTTCTTTTATTCGGTCATAAATAGCGGGATTAAAACGTCTAGCCGATTGTTTAAAAGGTCTAAAACCGGCTTTTATTGGTAAACGATGCTCAACTAAGTCACGACTTAAACCAGGCATCTCACGGTACTCCCAAGCAAAACAATCGACATACTCCTTCAACAAATTTATTAATTCGGCTTTAAACTCAGCCGATAAATTCTTGTTTACAAAAGTAGGCCTAGGAATAGTACCATCACCAATATCTATTTTTTCTAAAGGATCAGCTGATGTAAAACCCTGACCCAATTTGTCCATATCACCAAGATCTTCAATAGCTTCGAACATGCCGGCCGAATGAGCTCGATGATGATCAATTCGGTCTTGAAGCCACTGTCCAGACGCAAACCGGTCTGACCGGTTCCCAGAAGCGGTCTGACCAGTTTGGCTCGATCGGCGCTGTTCAGATCCAAACCGGTCTGACCGGTTTCCAGAAGCGGTCTGACCGGTTTGTTTCTGTTGATTTTGTTGCTCTATTAATTACAGCAAGTAATTCAACCGATTTTCCATCGGTTTTAATGTAGCAGGAACAAAACCATCCTTGGGGCAACTGATCAGCTCATAGTTGGTCAAATCCATGTCCGACAAACATTGGACCTTCTCATTTGCACTAAGAGAATCAGAATCGGCCGTTGCAACAAAGGAAGAATTGTCACCATGGACAACTTCAACTTCATCGCCGATCCACTGAATAAGATATTGATGCAAGGTAGATGGAATACATTTATTTGCATGAATCCAATCTCGACCAAGGATTAAACTGAAGTTACCTTGCACCTCGGAGACGAAGAGCCTTGTACCTCAGAGACGAAGAAAGCCGTAGCAATAGTCTTGCTCCCGACGGTCAACTCCATAGAAGCCACCCCCTTGGCACCAATGGGATCACCTCCACCAACTCCACTGACCGTCATGTTCGTCTTGATTAGTTCTTCGTCTTTCCCGCCAATCTTCTTGTAGAGAGAGTATGACATAAGATTCACAATAGCCCCACCATCAACCAGCATACGAGAAATTGGTTTCCCGTTGATGTGCCCTCTCATATACAAAGCCTTGAGATGGTTTTCTGATTCACTAGGCTTCTGAAAAACGGCATCTCGAGGCCCAAGTTGAAGATGAGAGATTTCCTCCTCCGGCACCACATAATAATCAGAAGATAAATAGACAACATTAATTTCCATGTTGTCATGCTCTGGAGAAGGCTCAAAATCAACTAATTCTTCATCTTCAACCACTGGAGGAATTGGCGGAGTAGCATCAATGGTCGAAGTAGCTTCAACTCCCGCTTCTATTGACAAACCAGTCTGACCGGTTTTAGAAACCGGTCTGACCGCTTCTGCAGCTGTCGACTGACCCAAACCGGTCTGACCGGATTCAGAAATCGGTCTGACCGGTTGTGCTGCTGATTGCACATCGGGTTTAGCTTGCCAGATCTTGGTCTAAGGAATCATAGGTCTATAATTATTGAAGTATTCATCCCTCAGCTTCTCAGCTTCCAGTTCCCTTTTTTCTTTGTTGCGTAGGCGCTGTAACTTCCGCTTTTGTGTATGAGTCAATCCGGAAGGACACCATCTTGGTTGGAAGACCTTCTTCACGCCTTTGCTACTGCTGGCCTCATGATCATTAGCCATGACCGGCCTTCTGACTGGAACAGGAGCCGAATCTCCAGTGACTATCGGCTTTCTACCCAAATCTTGCATAGCCACTGGAATATCGCCAATTTTTATAAAACCATCAGCTTTGGCTTGCACATCCTCCTTCTTCTCCTTGATACGTTATTCTTGCTTAGGAGGAACATGAACTCTTTGCTCAGACCGAAACCGGTCTGACCGGTTCATAAAACCGGTCTGACCGCTTTGATGAGCAGTCGAATAACCTGATTGGTATGAGCCCAGTCGGTCATATACAGAACCACCACGACGTTTGTAAATTGTCGGATCAATCCAACATTGTGGTGACCTCTGTCTCTTTTTTGTTGGCCGATCAACTTGAACGGCCTTTGTGTACTTGTTCATGAGCTGAGAGAAAGTAGGTCCTTGCTTCAGAACCCTCCCTTGAACTTTTGGCTCATTGAATTTCCAAGTACCCACTTCTGGGCGCTTGGGCTTGAAAGTTCTTGGACGGTCTGGAGACAAACCGGTCTGACCGGTTTCGCCTGGCTAGTGAACCGATTCTTTTCTAAGGAACTTTCTTGCCCCCCGGGCCTTGATGTATTAATAGTAATCTTCAGAGACTCTCTACCATCAAGAGTCTTCCCAATCATCACTGTTCTGACCGGAAATTTTTCAGCAACTTTTTCCAGTCTTGGATCTCCAATCACCACGTTCTTACCTTTAGCTCTATCGGCTTGTTCCGGCCGAATCAGCATCTTGGTGTTCACATCCAAGGGATGAACAGGAAAAGGAGCTTTATCAACTTGAATTTCAGCGAGCACCAATCGACCTTCATTAAGGGCCGATTGTACCTGTCGTCGAAAAACATTGCAATCGTTGGTTGCATGAGAAAAAGAATTATGCCACTTGCAATATGCACGATTTTTTAATTGATCGGCTGGGGGAATTGCATGAGAAAGTTTAACAAAGCCATTCTTAAGCAATTCATCAAAAACACGATCACATTTTGCTACATCAAAAGTAAATTTTTCTTCTTGCCGATTTTTATGAATCGGCTTCAATGAGGGGCAAGAACCAGGTTTACTTTTTGATGACCAAACAAATTCAGCAGCATAAATTTCTTTATCATCGTCCGAACTATCAGAATCATTATCAATAACATGCACATTCGAACGATGAGGTTTAGCAGATTCTTTTGCATTTTTAAATTTAAGTTCTAGACTCATGGCTTTCATTTGCAAGTGATTAATAGTAAGGAAATCAGAACCTTGTAACTTTTCCTTGTAATGAGACCGTAAGCCCACAAAAGCTAAATCCACTAAATCTTTTTCAGAAACAGTTATGTTAAAGCATTGGTTCTTAACATCTTTAAATCTTTTGAAGTAATCAAGAACCGATTCCTCTCGGCTTTGCTTAACCAATGTTAAATCAGACAATTTAGCTTCATTTTCTCTGCTAAAGAAGTGATCATGAAATTTACGCTCCAATTGAGTCCAATTTTGAATAGAATTTGGAGCAAGCGAAGAAAACCATGAAAAAGCAGTTCCAGTTAAAGATAATGAGAATAACCGTATACGCAATGCTTCATAAAATGATGCCTCTCCTAATTGCAAAATATACTGACTAATATGTTCCCAAGGAGTTCTATTATCTTCACCACTGAATTTAATGAAATCGGGAACACGCCAACCATTAGGATAAGGAACCAAATCAAATTCAGGAGGATACGGTTTTTGATATAAGCGTGAACTACCCAATTCAAGCCCGAGCCTTGTTCTAAGTGTGTTTGCTATGTCTTCTTTAAACTTATCTAACTCGGCTTGATAGTTCCCATCACCTCTGTTTTGTGGAATACGGGGAACACCATACATCGTATTTTGAGAAGTATTCGGAATCGGCGCGTGAAACGTGCCAGATCCATGGGGTATACTTCCTGTAACCGTAGTGCGTGGAATAGTATAATCAGGACTAGAAGAAACCGTATTAGATAAAACCATCGCACCGGATGCTCCTGCACCCATAGAACCGGTCTGACCGCCAGAGGTGGCCAAACCGGTCTGACCGGTTGTACAAACCGGTCTGACCGGTTCGTGGACCGAACCAGGGTAAGGTGTTTGTCCCGTATAGAAATTCATTGGCATGCCCAAATTAGGATCTAAAACATGTTCTGGCATGCCTGATGAGCTAGGAGTTGAGTTAGGTAATTCATTAAACTCTACATTATTTTTTCCTTTATCAGAATTACCCATCATACTAGAAATCAACTCACTGGTAACAGTTTGTGCAGCAAGCAATTTATCATCCATCATGCGAGTAATTTGCTGCATTAAATCAGAGGATTCGCCAGTTACCTTAGGAAGTTCTTCAACTTGGTCGTTTGCCAGCTTGAAAGCCGGCATGACGAATTCCTCTACCCTCTTGACAAGGCCACCGCGATCTTTCTTGAAGCCCTTCAGGAATTGCGTCCTGAAGTGTTCCTCAGCGATCAGGTACCGCTTCCGCTCCTCGTCCGTGAGCTCTTCCATCGTCGCGGTGATGATGTTGTCCTTGTCGAGGTCGCACGTCGATCCAGACATATTTGGAGTAGATTGAATCGGTCTTGCAAACCGGTCAGACCGGTTCCTAGAACCGGTCAGACCGCTTTCTGGCAGGAGGTCGTGAAGACCTAGAAACTAGAGCTCGGGAGGGACCCCGTCGGAGCTCGAGCTAATCTAGGGTTGCTCTAGGGTCGGCAGGCCACCTAGAACGCCTTTGAACGCCGTAGAGACGAGCAAAGAACAGAATATGGGGTTGGAAAAGGATTAGGGTTTGAGAGACAAAAAAATAGAAGATAAAGTGTTTGATTCGATTGGAATACCTCAATCGGCCATCTAGCCTTTATATTTATAGGCCGGGGAAGTCTTACCCCTTTCGAATATGTTACAATATGGGATTAAACTCGGAATCCTAATCCTACTCGAATTACAGGACCAAACCGGTCTCACCGGTTTGGCAAACCGGTCAGACCGGTTTGGCCATGACAGATTTTGACTGTCAACAGGTATACGTATACGCTGCTAATCCGTTACGTTATGTGTGACAGCATGCATCTATGGCCAGAGGAGCGAAGCGTACGTGATGCTCTACGCGCGATGAGATGATCTATCAAAATTTTGACATAACAATGTTTGCACACGTGTATGATGTATTTAATGAGATGAATATGGTTGCAGTGCATACTTGCAGTCAGACAAGAGCGGCATGCCATGATGCCGATGCTGATCCTTGCAGTCCCTATTGCACGCGCCCATGTGTTGGCATCATCCTACGTAGTAGTACGTATCACTCTCGAGGATCGGGGATGGAATTCGTATAGGATCCACGTGGAATTTTCATTAGGATGAAACTACTAATTAGAGATATTTTAAGAGAAAAAAACTCCATCCCAATCCTGATTGATTCGCTAGAAAAAAAATAGATAAATCTAATAAAATTTCTACATAAAACACATGGATCTCCTGCCATTGTGTAGCTGCACTTCAATCATCACCGGTAATATAAATAGTTATTGTACATAGTGCGTCTTCTAAAAACATTTCCACCTAAATTCATATCTAATTTATCCATCTTTATCGTCGTTGTTAACCATAATAACCTAAAGTAATATGAATTGATGTTTATATTAACTACAAAATATACGAAGATACTCTATATATCTTTCTAAATTACGCAATTATGCTATTATTAACAAAGGAGAAATTGACTCAAATAAGATATATGCATGTTGTGCTATGTCATCATACAAATCATGCAGCGAATTGGCTTGTAGTACAATGGTAGGACGGTCCAGTGGGACGCTACCCACCAGGGTTCAAATCCTGGTGCTTGCACTTTTCCTAGGATTTTACAGGATTTACCGGCGTTATGCGTTAAATGGTAAGCGACGCTCCCGTCGACAACGAAGCGCCAATGGTGACTTCAGGAATCTCCAGATCTGTCAGGTGCTCAGTCCTTCGGAGGTGGGGTGAGTGTGCGTGCGTGTTATGAGCGTTTGCGTTGTATTGTATGGGTTTTTTTGAGAATTACACAGTACAACGCAAACGCTCA
>OAMR01000155.1:330878-361857 GCA_900205405.1 Echinochloa crus-galli
TTATTTGAAAACATGCCCCATATCTCTTAAATCATGGAGCTTGAGTGAGATCTTAGACAGGGGTAGAATGCTAACATCAAAAGAATTTTAATAGTTAAACCTTATAATGATCAACTTTTTACTCTAAAGTATTCCCAAACGCCCAAAAATATAGCCGTTGGTGGTCTCCCGCACTTCTCAAGATGATTGAATTTTAGTATCAAGGACTTATATTTGCAGTTATCAATATTGACATATCAAATATTTTAGTTAAAATGCTAAATATCTAAACTAATAATTTATATAAATTATATGTTATTGTTACTAATATGTTATATATATATATTTTTAGGATCATCAGTACATGACTTATCAAGAAACTATTTTTTATGTAATGGAAACAGATCATATGTATTTTATTGCTCAAGTAGATTGGCATGATGCATATATTTACTTTAATAAAGTCTTACTATATTAATATTGATAGAGGTGGGTAATGTAGAAACATATACATGCTCTTTTTGTTATCTAAATATTTTTATGTAATAGGATAACCAATAATTTAGATGCATATTTGAGGGGTATTTGTTTTTCCAATCACGAGATCAAAATTGAGGGTAACATATAATTTATATAAATTATTAGTTTAGATATTTAGCATTTTAACTAAAATATTTGATATGTCAATATTGATAACTGCAAATATAAGTCCTTGATACTAAAATTCAATCATCTTGAGAAGTGCGGGAGACCACCAACGGCTATATTTTTGGGCGTTTGGGAATACTTTAGAGTAAAAAGTTGATTCTTATAAGGTTTAACTATTAAAATTCTTTTGATGTTAGCATTCTACCCCTGTCTAAGATCTCACTCAAGCTCCATGATTTAAGAGATATGGGGCATGTTTTAAGAGATATGGGGCATGTTTTCAAATAACTTTTTGAGGAGAAAACATAAAATCCATAGTAGTCGATAAGAACAAAATTTGAAAAACCAAAATTTTGATTCATGAGCTCATAAGATACCTGATGCAACAACAGCCACCATGATTAATGGTAAGGTTTTGAAGTAACTGTATATTTAAAATACATAGCATTTGCTATAGACATGTACTGCCTAGATTAATGGTAAAAGTAATATATTAGAAAAGATAAAATATCTTATAATCTGGAATGAAGAGATTATTAAATAGTACATAATGTTTATATCTTTTAAAATTCTAGCCCATGTGGGAGCACAGGTTGATAGAGTAGCTAGTACAACAAATAAAGTTAATTTATAAACATACATGCATGTTGTGGCACGAGAAACGTATCCGGTGTTACCACCCCTTTAGGTGTTACCGTATTACCAACTTCAAAATTTATGTCCACAGTGATTGAAAATTTCAACAAAAATATGAATGTATAGCTCATGATATCTTCTACCATCATGCAAAATTTGAGATGAAATAAAAACTTATACAAGATGTAATAAAAAAGTAAAATCTGTACATGAATAGTGTTAGTTGCGACTATTCGTAGCAGATCCGTAACTTGTTACTATTTATGTGCTGATTTTACTTTTTTGTTGCATCTTGTATAAGTTTCCGTTTCATCTCAAATTTTGTATGATGGTAGAAGATATCACAAGCTATCCATTCATATTTTTGTTGAAATTATTTGATCACTATAGATATAGATTTTGAGGTTTGTAACTCGGTAACACCATAAGGGGCAGTAACACTGGATACGTTCTCCGTTGTGCCGCACCACATAGACTAAACAATAAGGCATGCAAATTATTTAAATGTACACACCTCTTTTTATCCAGATGCTTCTTTATTTGGCTTTCGAGTTTGTTGTCGCTGTTTTCTGTGGGCTTTTGATTGGAGGTCTCCTCGGTAGTGCGTCGGCTGAGACTGAGACTTCCTGTGCGCTGCACGTCTCGCTTCAATTTGCTTCCAAAGCGTTGCAGTGTCTTGATATTCTCAGAGCCGCCTGTCTTGCTGCTGCATTGCTGCCTGTAATCTGGGTCTATTTGCCTCAGAATATCATTGAGTACCGCATCTAGGTCATAGTTCTGTGACACAGTAACCCACGCCCGGCAATCGAATTGATACATGACTTTCTTGTACAGTGCCATGGCAATGGTGGTCTTTCCCACACCCCCAAATCCAACAATGGACACAACAGCTGGTTCCTGACCAGTATTGTCCACCCACTCCTCAAGATCCTTCATGGCCTTCTCCATCCCTACAGGCTCATTCATACCAAGCTCATGGTTGGGGATCTGATCCTCAGCACACTACCAGAATCCTTCACATCCGCCCGCCTCCTCCGCCTCGGCCATTTTTGGACCCGGTGCTGATGGGGCTTCAGCACCGGGTCCAACGGCTAGAAGCGGGGGCGGCGCTGCGGGATGTCAGGGCGGACACATTAGCACCGGGACGTGGCAAGACCCAGTGCTAATGTGCCGAGGCCATTTCGCACCGGTTGCTTCCAAGTTGGAATCGTTCGGGAGGCGGTGAGCAAAGTTATCCACACAGTCCTCACAGTCATATGCCATGTCGCGGATCTGCTTCATCCAGTGCTTCTTCCTGTTGTCAGGGTCTTCCCGAGCGAGGTCAAGAAGGAAGGCCTTCATGCTGGCGAGCTCGTCACTGATGTACTGGATGTCACCACGGACGCCCCTGATCATATCATACTCCTGGGCGAGAAGGTTGCCCAGCTTCCCCAGGAGAGAATCCATGGTGGCCGTCGAAGCACCAACCACCAACTCCATCTTCGTGTTCCTTCTTTTTATGCTCTTCAATACAGTACTGTAAAAACCGTAAACATACAAAAGGTCAGAGTGAACTACCAATGTACGCGGCCAGCCGAACATATAAAAAAATCTTAATCGGAATGCATGTTGAATCACATCGGGACGATTGCAGCATGAGCTATAAATTATGTTTTTTTAATCCACTGGTACCAATAGTTAACTAGCACCGGTGGAACAAGGGTTAGATACGATGGATCCACCTGTAGTCCTGGTTGGTTCAGGTCTAATGTACCAAAAATTCAACCGTATTGTTCTTTCGAGACTAAAGGTATGAGCCAGGACTAAAGCGGGTTCTTTAGTCTCAGTTGGTATTATATTAACCGGGATTAAAGAATTCTGCACCCAAAAAAATATGAAAATTCCCGAGAGGTTCCCTACACAAGCACGTCACAAGTCACACGATTATTTACACGAAATATGCGTGTGTGCGGTGTGGTGATTTGAATTCATGATCTCTAGCCTCACACGTAGCTTCCTTACCATCTCACCTACATGGGATATCTGACTGAGTAGGGGATGCAATCTATTTTTAGTAACTTGTGGGGGACTCTTTAGTCTCCATTTGTACTAGCAACCAAAAATAAAAGGTCACCTTTAGTCCAGGTTGATTTTACCAACCAAGACTAAAGCCTTGAGATCTTTTAGTCTTGGTTGGTGGACTAAAAGATTTTAGGGCTCTAGACACCGATTAGTGTTACCAACCGACCATCGTTGGTGGTATTTCGTGCCTGTTGTTGCCGACCAGGACTAAAGGGCTTTAGTCCCAGATTCAAAATCAACCAGGACTAAAAGGGTTGGATCAAAGGTCATTTCTCTACCTGTGTAGCTGATTATTATCAATCGTTGGTTTGATCCATCTACTAATAAGATGGTCATAGATGGTTGCTGTCAACTATTTGCAGCCATGAACCTGCTTAGTGAAACGATTATATAGTAAGCAACCCCTATAGCTTGTAGTTACTTAGTCTTATGGCTGAAGTTTTACACACTCAAAGGCTTGTTTGGAGAGATGGTTTCCATTACCAATCTTATATTGGAAGCCTCATGTACCATCGGGCTTCAGGTCACGGCTCCCTTGGTAGTGCTTGTGTTCTCACTCCATGATAAGATAGGCGAACGAAATAGGATTTTGTTAAGGTACTCCCAACTAACCGTGAGTCGTTCATTTAATTAGATCGAATGGTTTTGTCACCTCCTAGGAGCTAATAAGTGGAATATAAATTTTTTATTTTTTATTTTATAGAATAGGATAGAAATGTAGAAACTTTCAGATATAAAGAACTTTTTATGATGTAACCATTGCAAACAAGATCTATTGGATGTGGTAAATCTTTTAGTTTTTTTAAACTTTGGATCTCACATAATTTAATTAGTATAAACTACTTATGTGTAAGTAACAACCCATCCGTGCCGCACTTTTGGAAAAGGGTTTTAGATGCAAGCACGTGCAACAACAGTTAAACTATTTAAAAAACTTATTTAAAATTAAAATCTGAACAAGCATGAAAAACTAGGGTTTTGCCCGGAGAAGTATTACTAAGTATCATACAAGCTTGCATCAACAGCGTGACCCAATCTAATTTGTCAGCTGATTCACCTCCTCTTACTCACATAGACACTCTGAGGAATGAAGAAGCCAACAAACTAGAGAGAAACAGGGTGCAAAAAAAATCTAGTTCAGTGCAGAAACACTTTCATGTATGGAAAAATGTTAACTTCTTGAGAATCTGAAACCAGCGGCGGAGTCAGCAGTGGGGCGGCCGGGGCTCAGGCCCCCCTTACCGCTGGAAACTCCATGAAGCCCCGCTAATAAGTTCCTCCAATAATTTTTGGCTATAGGTAAAGGAGAGGAAGAAGAGAGAGAAGGAAGAAAAGGAGAAGAAGAAAGGGTGGATGAGCCCCCTGACTTGTAGTCTGGCTTCGCCACTTTCGTGAGTCCAAAACCGACACAAGGTACTTAACCATCCCTGGTACGGTATAAGGTCACCTGCAGAGCTCTACGAGTTCTTCGAGGTAGGGGGTAAAGACTAAACAGCTGTAAGAATTCTGAAAACACACTCAGTAAAACAAACTACTCGACAACAACTTTAGTTCTTGCTTGCAAATACAGAAAGTAAATTTAATTCCATGTATTATATATATATATGTGTGTGTATTACATACGTACCTTGCAGTTAGCTCAAGGAAAATACTTGATCATCGGTCGGGCAACAGCCATGAGCTATCTTGTTAGCTGGCTGCTCAAAGGAATACGCTTTCAGACGGGCTGAAGTGAAAAAGAAGCGGAGGGGCTCAGTTGGAGTTGGTGGAGAGGAGGCACCAGCGACCGGGGCTACTTGCTTATTGGTTACTACAGTAACAAATTAATAAAAGTATAAGTCTTGTTCCATCGAATACTAGAAGACTATATAAAAGTATTAGATATAGATTATTGATGAAATAAATTTTATAAACCTAAGTTTTTTTAGATAATGTGGTGCTACCACTACAAGAATAACTCACATCCGCACCCCTCGTATGCCTCGGTGCACTTAAGATCCGGTACTAATGTAACGTTAGCACCGGGTGCGAAATTAGGACGCCCTCGGGAACCCTTTAGCACCGGGTTGTAACACCAACCGGTGCTAAAAGTCTCCTTTAGCACCGGTTGGTGTTACAACCCGATGCTAAAGGGCCCCCCTCCTTTAGCACCGGGTGGTATTACGACCCGGTGCTAAAGGGGGTGTCGCATGCTACTTCAAAAGTAGTGCATCTTCTATTCTATCACATGTGCTGTATATGTGAGATGGTTAGGTGGGTGCACGTGCGTGAGCCAAGAGGTCTTGAGTTCGAATCCCGCAACATGCAAATATGCAAATATTTTTAGCTAGTGCCCCCACCTTTTGCACCGGTTATTTGACCCGGTGCTAAAGGGTGCCACCCTTTAGCACCGGAAGATTGGCACCGGGTGGGAAACCCGGTTCTAAAGGCTTTCCCACCCGGTGCCAATATGCATGATTCCGGTAGTGTACAGTGAACATGTATTAATTATAAATTAATTAGGATTATGAAATTAGTTCTATATTTAAATTATGTTTACTCTTTCCCATTTGATTCGACACGACTTATTATAAGTTGCTGACTCAACCCAACTGTACAAATGTACTACGTTCTCGAACAATATGAGCAGTCGTCTTGTCTGCATCGTTGTTTTCCTCGTTTATTTCGCAACGTTTTCCTCCTCTTGCAAGGACTCCATCCAGTCCTCCATAGTACATAGGAGGCAGCACCTAGCCAATACATGTCATATGACTTCTACGCATCTCAGAGATAAGGTTCACACACACATATATATATATAGTGATTTTTCATTCCACATCTTCTTATTTCTCTCTGGTCTGATGAGCAACAAATAGCCTCGTATTCTGAGCAAGGTAGGTGCAGAGACGAGATAACTGTCCCTCCATAGCAGTTTTTATAAAAGCCATATCCCACAGTAACTTTTGCAAAAGCCACGACCCAATCAAACACACATAGAATGATTTTTCTTTCCTCTCTTTTCTTCTGCACAAAATGCTGACCTGGATTACTGGAGTGTGAGGTAGCTGATGTGACACTGTTGGGAAGGCCCTAAGCTGGTATTCCGAATATATTGTTTTGCTTTTAATATATATAAGCAAAGTCAACACATTTCTTGAAAAAAAATAACAACAAAGCCAGTGCCAAACTGGAAGTTGGCAACACAACATATACATCACATATATATACACACACACACACACACTACTATTTCTCACCTCTGTTCTAAATTCCAAGCTACTTTAATTTTTATTATAATGCATGAGTCCTCTGTTGAAGATGAGGGCGACAACTATATATAGGGTCTGCAATTTCATCGGTACGAAGACATTCTTTCCGGACGTACAGCGACATCAAGACCGAGATAATGTGGCCACCATGAAATAATTTTCTCTGGTCTCTTCTCCATTTTATTGTGGTTTAGATTTGGTCACAATGAAAGATTAATGAGAATAAGTTTCAAATCAGTCTCACTCATTCTTGGGTGTCAGAAAGAAGAAGAAGATACACGGAAGAAGATTCTCACCTCCGCATGCAGGATTGTTGGCTGTCGTCCGTTGGGCATTTGTTCTCAGGCCTGTTGCCAAGTGTTTGCTTGTGTGGATCCATAAGAAACGTCATAGTTTTGCGATTGGAGCTATTCACAGCGTGGGTACAATTTAGTTGAAAATCAATTTCTGGATATATGTATAGTATATTTCAGAGTGCTTGTAACGTGTGTTGATGTACGGACTACTCCCTCCGTCCTAACATATACATACTTGATACTCCTAACCACTTTTTATTCATGTTCTATGCGTGCTTTCTCTCTAGACGCATGGACATCTCGATGCAATAATACTGGTGTTGAGAGAGAACTAAATGCATTCGTTGGTTCAAACAAAGGATGGTTAAGTCATTCTCGGTGGAAGTTTCATGAACACGATTACCTAGAGTTACACATCATCTAAACGTGTTTGAAACTAGGATGAAACACGTACCCCTCGATGCATAGTTTCATCTATTATTATTTTCTAGCTTATATGCAAAGACACAAAATGTCTAGATAACTGTATACATGTAGTTTCATACTCATAAAACTTATTTCATCTTTCTTTTTATTAATATATTATCACATCATAAAACATTCTCTCATAACAGTCTATTTAATGTCCATAAAATTATCATTAAGAATGGTCTTACACCTTGTATGCTTCGACTGAGGGAATATTATCTAATATATTTCTTCTTTCGTCTAAAATAAAAATACACTAAAAGTCAGATCAAGCTAGGACCATTGGTTGGCGCACCAATGAAGGCAGGACCGCAGGATGTAGATATACATGGCTGTCAAGGTCGTCGGTACTACCTTCTCCTACCATATTAGTTCCCTCTTTAACTGACTATCAAGTCAAGGTCGTCGGCACCTTCATCTATCATAGTATGAGTTTCCCATTTAAATGACTGTCAATTCGGTCATGTTTAGTTTCTAAAAAAATCACCTATATCATATAGGATGTTGTAGTATTAAATGTAGATAAAAATGACTAATTGTATAGATTATGACAACTTTGCGAGACGAATTTTTAAACCTAAATAATCCATAATTTGTCAATATCATTTTACAGTAAATATATGCTAATAGCATCTTAATCAGGTTTAATGAATTCATCTCGTGGTTTCCAGTTGAATATGTAATTAGTACTTTTATTAGTATCTGAGCACCACTTCCGACATCCCATGAAAAATTTGATGTGACACCATAAAATTTTTCATACCTTATAAACACCCCTTGTGACTGGTGGACAACCCACCTTTAAGGGGCAAAGGTCTCTAAAAAACAACCGGGACTAATCAATCGAAACAAAAGCCCTCTAGTTCCGCTTCAAATAACCGGAACTAAAGGGTCTCTTTCACTGTTAGAGAAAGTGACTTTCATCCTAGGCTATAGTACTGGTGTTTTTTTGCATCCGGTACTAAAGGAGGCATTAGTACCGGGTAGGAAGATTTTACCCCACGACATCCCTCATGAGACCCATTAGTACCGGGTGAGGGTGAAATCCGGCACTAAAGGCCCCTTTAAGTATCGGATAGGCACATAACCTGGTATTAGAGGGTCAAACACCCTTTAGTATCGGGTGTAGGCTTCACCCGGTACTGAAGTACACTAATTAGTATCGGGTGTAACTTAATTTCACCCGGTACTAAAAGACAGCCCTCCCAACTACGGAAACCCAAATATTTCTAAGTCCCGCCCTCTTTCTCCCTCTTCCATCTTATCTCTTTTTCTCTCTTCTCACGCCTCTCTTTTCCCTTGAGCAGGACCGAGAGGAGCTAGGGTGGCGCGCGGGGCCAGGCTGGCCTCCCGGCGGCGCGGGGCACGATGGCGCATGGGGCCAGGCTGGCCTCCCGGCGGCTCGGGGCACGGCGGCGCATGGGGCCAGGCCGGCCTCCCGGTGGCTCGGGGCACGGCGGCGCACAGGGTCAGGCTGGCCTCCCGATGGCACGCGGAGGCCATGCCGGCCTCCCGGAAGCACGCCAGGCCACCCAGTGGTGGACCTAGCACTGGTGAATTTTTGTGATTATTCTTGTGTAGTTTTTTGATTCTTGTGACTTGTCAAATAAAATCGGTTCTTGTGATTCTTGTGTATTCTTTTTATTCTTGTGACTTGTCGGATGAATTTGGATCTTGTGATGGTGAAATGAAATATATTGATTATTGTTGTAACTCTTGTAAAATTTGTGATTGTAATGGCTTTGTGATGATTTTGTTGTTGAATCCACTTGTGTGTGAATGATTGCAGAAGAACAAGAAAAAAGAACAGAAAAGAAGAAAAGAAAAAAAAGAACCTGGAATCCTGGACGGAGGCAGCCACATTAGTACCGGTTATTTGGTACGGTACCGAAGCCTAACGCTTTAGTACCGGATTCCCAATACCGGTTGCGTAACCGGTATTAAAGGGGGTTACCACCCGGTACTGAAGCCACTTTCTCTAGTAGTGTTTAGTTCCGGTTGGTAGAGAGTCTGCCATGCATGGGCCTGTGTGCAGGCATGCATGTGGACCCTTTAGTCCTTGTTAGTATTACTAATCCGGACTAAAGCTTCCTTTTTATTTTTCTCCCACTCTTTTTCATATTATTAATTCCTAATTGTTGATTCGTATTTTAATTTGTCACACCCGGATTTACACGAAACCCGAATGTGGCCATATGTGTGCCCAGGAAGTCCACAGACACATATAGCGAACAAATATGGTAATAAATTCAGAGTACAATGCTTTATTCATCTCATCATAGTGTAGCGATACATAAGAGTTTTGCAGAAATGAAATACATGAATAGCGGAGGACTAAATAAACTCTCTCTAAGCGTAGCCGCATATCCCACAGGGACTCTGACTGGGAGAACGCCAGCTCAGAAGTAAGTTAAATCCTCAGGGAACTCCACCTCGTAGTTAGCCTGACTCCAATCTGTTACCCGTCCGGGATTTTGCCCAAAAAAATAGTAATAACAGCAAGTGTAAGTAACTGGCTTAACTGCATTTGCACTTTTAGTTGGTTCGTTTTAATCATAACTACTACTTTAGATGAATCCCAGTTGCACCACAAATTAATTAATGTAAGTCATCATTAATCAGTAATAAATATCATCTTCTAATCATAAAAGGATCCAGGCCACTCGTGACCCTGATCCGGGCTATCATGATAGATCGTACACTCTGCCGAGGTTTCGCCCTTTACCCACCAGTCGCGTAAAAGTTCAAAAGAACTTTGCACCAAACCACGCGGAGGTGGATCAAACATCACAAATCACACTACCGAGGTGTGACCGCATAGGGACGCTACGAGGCTTTCACAAGACACCCTAACAAGACAGTAGCCGCTAAGGTACAATAAGGTGGTGAGACTCTAGTTTAGTTCCGGCGGCGGCGACAGGCTCCCAGGTTGCCGCTTTTACGAACCAGTCCTTAGGGAGAGTTACTGGGGTCAGGAAAAACACACAAACCCCAGCTTCCCTGATCCAAGTTGCTAAAAAGACAAGTTTTAACATTAAGGTTAAAGTGGACCATTAATACCAGTTTAACAGTTAAGAAAAAGTGACAGTAGTTGCGCCTAGCAAAATACTACCCATGCGCAATAACCCATAGGAATACAAGGACAGGGAAATAAATGCTAGGAACAACCTTAATGGTAAACAGTATTAGACACATGCGTATGAAATGAACAGTGTATTAAAAGTGAGATAGGTAGTAAGGATTGTCCGTGCTATATACTTGTCTTCCTCGGAGTACGGCTGCAGCTGCAAGTCCTGCTCCGGCACGTCCTCAACGTACTCGAAGTCCAACGCTACGGGCTCGCCGACTGGACACGATCAGCACGCACGCATTCCAAAGCAATCATTACATGCAAACAAATTAAATCTATTAGAACAGTACACCAAACAGTAAAAACAGTACAAAAACAAGAGCTAGAAATGATCTACGCTTCGCTACGAACACACGAGCGCGAAAATCACGCAAATCGGAGCTAAAACGTGAAAGTTATAGCGATTCTAAGATTCGGGGGCTTGCTGGCAAAGTTTTAAAATTTCCAGGGGCCTAAACGAATAAAACAGGACCTATTCGTAATTATTTTGTAATGAAGCCACCAGGGGCTAACGCGCAAAACTACGCGTACTGGACCGCGGGTTCAATTTTTTAAAAAGACCAGGGGCTTAAACGAATAAAACAGGACCTATCTGTAATTATTTTTGAACTGGAATGGACCGCGGGTTGATTTCCAGAAAGTCCAGGGGCTCTTTAACAAAAGCGCCTCGGCTGACCGGAGTTGACCGGTACGCGGCCGTTGGATCTGATCTGGATGGCTGAGATTTAAAACGCGAAGGGGTATCGAACGGCTCGGATTTAAAACGCGAAGGGGTACGCTGGGTTCTAATCTGGGCCGTTGATCAGAGATCGGACGGACCAGAGCTGGCGCTCGCCGGGGAAGAAGGGGTCGCGGCGGCGCCGCTCGGGCCGACGGCGAACTTCGCCGGACTTGAGGTTTTCTCGCTCTGGGAGGCTCGGTTTGCGACGAGGGTTGGTCCTATGGACTCAGGGGACCATGGCGAGTTCATCTAGGGTGTTCTAGTCGAGCGCCGGCCGGTGAGGTGGCCGGACGGCGACGGGCGGCGGAGTTAACTCCGGCGTGCTGCTGGGGAGTGGGTTTCTGGGGGTTCTGGGTGTCGATTTTTGGCTCTGGAGCAACAGCGATCAACAACAAGCACTACTGTGATGATAGGGTCGTGCATGGTGCGGTGTTGCGGTCGGTCGACGATGGCCGGCGGTCGGTCATCGATGGCGATCGCGGGGAGCTAGGCTACGGTGCACGACTGCTAGAACTGAGATGCTGGGTGGACTTGTTACCTTCTGAGGACGATCGTGAGGAGAAGAATTGCTCGGAGCTGGTTCGGTCGGCAAGATCGACGGCGAACTTCCCTCGGCAGCGCTTTGGACGGCGAAGTGAAATTAGTCGCGGCCGAGACAGGAAAAGAGTTGGGGAGCGCTCGATGAGCTTCAGTACCTCCTGGCGGTTCGATTGGAGGTGGTGGTCGGCCGGGAGGTGCACCGGGGCAGCCTTGCGGCGTGCGGCGGAGCGGAGGGGCTCCGGCGACACGTGGGTCGGGCGATGTAGAGGCTCTGGTGGTCTTGGCGTGTGCTGGGGAGGTTAAGGGAGCTTTGTAGGGGCTTGGGGATGGCTGAGGAGTCGGGAACGGGCTCGCCGTCGTTTATGGAAGGTGAGCGGCGGCGGCGGGCTCGGTTTCCAAACATAGGCCGACTTTCCATACTAAGATCAAGCTGCAAAAGGTAGGGGATTGACTGGTGCGACGGCAGGGTCGTCGGCGGCGCACGCCGGCGAGGGTGACTGACGCTGCTGCGCGGCGTCGGGAGGAAGAAGAAGGTGGGAGGTGGAAGGGGAAGCTGACAGGTGGGGCCCGCTCGGCAGAGAGACGGGGAAGGGGAGAAGAGTTGGCGCGGCTGGGCCGGGAGAGGGGAAGTGGGCCGAACCGAGGAAGAAGTAGGGGGAGCAAAAGTGGACCAGGGAAAAAGTTCAGGGAGCAAAACCGAACTATGGGCCTAACAACTTTTCTAGAGCTCCAAACAAAGTGATTCAAATTTGAATTTAAATATATTTAAATTCTGTTTGAATCAAATAAATGCAGCAGCATGAATGCAACAATAAATGTTTCTATCACCTATATTTGATTTTAAATTTGTGAAAATTATTATTTAGCCTTTATAAAATAGGTGATAGCATTAAATAATTAATTAATTGCCAAAAATTTTAAATTTGAGTATTTTGGGTGTTACATAATTCTACTTCACTAAATATACGTATATTCTAATTGTTACTTCACTTATATATCTACGTGTACATTGATACTAACTATAGCATACTTACACGTATATGCTCATATTGTTTGCATTCATGCCGTCATATTAATTATAACAGTTATATATATACAGTTTCATACATCAAACTAGCAAGTATTTATAAAATTATTGTATGAACAATAAAATATCCTTCAAATTCCTAACGACTTCTCGTGGAGTTGCTCGGTTGTTCAATTGGATGTCCATCGTAGTAAAAAATTTTCATTAGGATTTATCACCTCGTCCACCAGAAATCCTAGAAGTACTGTTGATTTGTCAAATTCCTAGAAGTTTGGCTCTGTTCGGCAGGCTTTGGCTGGTGGTTGGTGCTGATTTGTTCTGAGAGAAAAATATTGTTGGCTGGCAGATGACAGGTGGTTGATGCCGGTTCAGTCTCTCGGAGCTACTTATAGGAGTAGAGTTTGCGTACATGTATTCATAGGCATTAGTCTGTGTGCAAGTGAGCATCTGTGATTGTACTGTTATGTTTCAAAAAAATAAACTTATCTATTAGACAAGGTAATTTTTTTATGGACTAATCTTATAGACCAGTCGTACAACGATTTGTCTCTTCACGTATTCCAACCTGCAGATTTTAATTGTATCGGACCCCTTGGCAGATTTCCCATCCTCATACGAGATATTGCATGTGGGTGGGGCCCAGCATTTGTTTTGGAAAGAGTGACCAGCTAGTCGCTGCATGCGTCCACAAGCTCCCGTTTCTCCTGTTTCTCTCCCCGCCACGTCCGTTTTTACTGTAGCAAATGGTCGATTCGACCAGTGACATGTCCTTATTGGACGTGCTCTTAGCACATGGCTATGCAAATGGCTCAGGTCAAGGTCGTCGTCAGCATCTTATCTGTCATATCAGTCTCCTTAGCACATGGCCAGTGCAAATGGCTCAAGTCAAGGTCGTCGTCGGCACCTTCATCTATTGTATCAGTGTAACACCCAAAAATGTTCAATTTAAAATTTTTTGGCATTTAAGTAATTATTTAGAGCTTGCTCACCTTTATTATAGCCTAAATAATAATTTTCTAAAATTTAAAATCAAATATAAGTGATAGAAACATTTATTTTTGCATTCATGCTGCTGCATTTATTTTTGTATTGCTTATGATTCAAACAAGAATTTAATTATATTTAAATTAAAATTTGAATCACTTTGTTTGGAGCTCTAGAAAAGTTGTTAGGCCCATAGTTCACTTCTGCTCCCTGAACTTTTCTCAGTCCATTTCTGCCCCCTCATCTCCTTTCCCAGTCCGGCCCAGCTCCCTCTCTTTTCTTTTTCCCCCGGCCCACGCCAATCCTCGGCCCAGCTCACCCCCCGCGCCAGCACAGTCGCCCAGCTCCACTTTCGGCCCGCAGCGGCCCAATCCAGAGCTCCCCTCTCTTCTCCCACTGCCCGGCGGGGCCCACTGGCCAGGCCCTTCTTCCTCCTCGCGCCCGGCGCGCCCCCTTCACCGCCGCCAATCTCGCCGCTCGCCCGACCGTCCCCGCCGCTCCTCACACTCCTGGACCCACCCTGGAACCTTCCCCGCACCTTCATCCATCGATCCCCTTCCTTTCCCGGCCGCGCCATGCATGGCAAGAACCATCCCCGATGGAAACCCCCGGATCACCGCCAGCCGCCGATCCCCGGGCTCGCTGTCACACCCGGATTTACACGAAACCCGAATGTGGCCATATGTGTGCCCAGGAAGTCCACAGACACATATAGCGAACAAATATGGTAAAAATCAGAGTAAAATGCTTAATTCTCAACATAAAGTAGCGATTACATCAGAGTTTGCATAAATGAAATACATGGACAGCGGAAGACTAATAAATCTCTCTAAGTGTAGCCGCATATCCCACAGGGACTCTGACTGGGGAATACCAACTCAGAAGTACGGCAGATCCTCCGGAAACTCCACCTCATAGTCAGCCTGACTCCAATCTGTTACCCGTCCGGGATTTTGCCCAAAAATAATAAATGCAGCAAGTGTAAGTAACAGAGTTACTTAGCAAGTATAGCACGGGTTATGAAGGCTCAAAATGGCTAGACACTGGCTTAACTGCATTAGCACTTTTAGTTGGTTCGTTTTAACTTTATCCAAGTTACTACAAGTGAATGAGAACCCAGTTGTATCCCAATTAATAAAGTGTAAGTATCATTAAACAATAATAAATACCATATTCTAATCAAAAAGGATCCAGGCCGCTCGTGACCCTGAGCAAGGCTATCATGATAGATCGTACACTCTGCAGAGGTTTCGCCCTTTACCCACCAGTCGCGTAAAAGTTCAAAGGAACTTTGCACCCAACCACGCACATCAACACTTCCGAGGTGTGACTGCATAGGGACGCTACGAGGCTTTCACAAGACACCCTAACAAGACAGTAGCCGCTGGAGTACTACAAAGTGGTGAGAACCTAGGCACCGAGATTGACTGACCCTCAGGGCGCAACGTGAGGGGGTCAATGGCATCCACGCACCGGCAAATCATGCCAACAAGAAAGTAAATGGTGCAACGTGCGGAGCTCCCATCCTATACAGCCTCTTGGCTATAGGTGCAGTGCCAGGTTTTAGTTCAATAACGAATTCAACATCTCGTTCTGGAGGCATACCTGGCAACTCGTCAGGGAACACATCCGAGAACTGGCTCGGAACACCCAGCACCGTACCTCCTACAACGCCGTAGGCCACTCGGTAACCACTGCCAAGCTAGAGACGTACAAGCTACTAGACTAAGACCAGAGCCATTATAGTTCCGGCGGTGGCGATAGGCTCCTGGGTTGCCGCTTTAAGAACCGGTCCTTAGTGGGAAACATTAGAGCAAAGCACACAGCACATGCTCTAACTCCCCCCTTTGTAACTTGCTGCTGAAAGCACTATCTCCTTGTGTTGTCTATATGTATATGGTTCTTTCATTACACACTCCACTTATTTCTTTCTCAAATTAAGTAAAGGTGACAGTGGTTGCGCCTAGCAAAATACTACCCATATGCTAAACCCATAGGAGTGCAAGGACAGGGAAATAAATGCTAGGAAGAATCTTAATGGTAAACAATATTAGACACATGCGTATGTAAAGAACAGTGTAATAATTGAGTGAGTAGGTAGGAAGGATTGTCCGTGCTATAACTTGCCTTCCTCGGAGTACGGCTGCAGCTGCGAGTCCTGCTCCGGCACGTCCTCAACGTACTCGAAGTCCAAAGCTACGGGCTCGCCGACTGGACACGATCATCACGCAAGCATCCAAAACAATAATTACATGCAAACAAATTAATTCTTTTAGAACAGTACACCAAACAGTGAAAACAGTACAAAAACAGGAGCTAGAAATAATCTACCCTTCGCTACATATGCTAAGCAGAATAAGTGGAAGCAATAAGATCTAAGCTACTTATTGGTGCAGGTACGGAGAGGGACTGAGAAGGCATGAAGTGTTGTGGACTTGTGGTCCAGGGCCTTATTAGTGAAAAACCGAGGACCTAAACATAAATAACCGAAACTACCAGGGCTAACGCGCAAAACTACGCGGGCTTGGACCGCGGGTTCTATTTTTAAAAAGATCAGGAGCTTAAACGATAAAAACAGGACCTATTAGTAATTATTTTTGAACTGGAGTGGACCGCGGGTTGATTCCCGAAAAGTCCAGGGGCTCTTTAGCAAAAGCGCCAGTTGGTCCTACGGCTTTAGGGGATCAAGGCGAGTCTATCTATGGGGTTCTAGTCGTGGATTGGTCGGCGAGAGGGTCGGACGGCGGTGCACGGCGGAGTTGCGCTTCGGTGTGCAGCGGGGAGGGTGTTTCGAGTGGTTGCGGGGTCGGATTTTTGGCGCTGGAGCTTCCTGGTGCAGTGGTGGGTGTGACTGGATAGTTCTAGGGGTGCATCGTGCAGTGGACAGAGGTGAACGACGGCGACCGGCGGGCGACCAACGGCAGTGATCGACGGGGGCTAGCTACGGTGAACAGGGGCTGAAATTAGGGGGTTGGGAGGGCTCGTTACCTCCTGGAGAAGCTCCTGGTGCGAAGAATTGGCCGGAGCTGCACCGAGGAAGGAGGTTCGACGACGGCCGGCGATCTCGGGCGGCGGCGTCGGTGCTCGGAGAAGAGAGGGGTGCAGCTCCTGTCGCTGGGCTCGGAGCAGCTTGGCACGACCCTCGTGGCTCGGTGAAGCTTCTCCAAGGCACGGGCGGGGCGGAGCAGCACCAGGGCGGCATGACGACGACGGCCGGCGAGCTCTGGCTCGAGCGAAGCTGGTGGAGGGGCGGCGGCGTTGCTGCTGTGGCTGGGGAGAGGTGAGATGGGAGCGGAGCGGCTTTAGGGTCCAATTAAGTAGAGCAGGGGGAGGTAAGGAAGGCGGGATCGGGGTGGCGTGATCAACGGCGCCCTCACCGGCGTCGGGAAGGAAAGGGGAGCGGGGGAGAAGAAGGAAAGGGGAGCGGATGCCGCTGACGTGTGGGCCTTTACAAAATAGGTGAAAGCATTAAATAATCAATTAAATGCCAAAATTTTTAAATTTGAGTATTTTGGGTGTTACAAACCTACCCCTCTTAAGATGAATCTCGTCCTCGAGATTCGGATGTAGAAGCGAAGAGCTGTGGGTACTCGGACTTGAGGTCTTCTTCCCGCTCCCAAGTCGCTTCATCTGCTGAATGCCGGCTCCACTGCACCGTGCACATCCGAATGGTCTTGTTCCTCAGCACTAAAAATACACATATACCCCTGCTATAATACTCCTCATATGTGAGGTCCTCCTGAACATTCAACTCCTCAATCGGGATCTGCTCTTCTGGCACCCGCATACACTTCTTCAACTGGGACACATGGAACACATCGTGTACTCCGGCTAGTCTCTCAGGTAGGTCTAGCCGATATGCCACTTCGCCCATCCGTTCCTCTATCCTGAACGGTCCGATGTAACGAGGCGCCAACTTGCCCTTGACATTGAACCGCTTTACACCTCTCATGGGTGACACCTTCGGGTACACAAAATCATCGACTCTGAAGCTGAGGTCCCTCCGTCTGACATCGGCATAACTCTTCTGTCGGGACTGAGCCACCTTCAGGTTCTCTCTGATCACCTGCACCTGCCGCTCTGCATCTCTGAGTATCTCCGGACCAAAGACCTGACTCTCTCCGGTCTGATTCCAGAATAATGGGGTCCGACACTTCCTGCCATACAATGCCTCGAACGGTGCCATCTGCAGACTCTTCTGGTAGCTGTTGTTGTAGGAGAACTCTGCATATGGAAAACTCTTATCCCAGCTGACACCATACAACAATGCACAAGCTCTCAACATATCCTCCAGTATCTGATTTGTCCGCTCTGTCTGACCATCTGTCTGCGGGTGATAAGCTGAGCTGAAGTGCAGCTTTGTGTCCATGGACTCATGTAACTTCCACCAGAAGTGTGAGGTGAACTGAGTACCACGATCTGGCACAATCTTCTTCGGCACCCCGTGTAAGCACACAATCCGCTCCATGTACAATTCTGCTAGACTGGCGCCTGTGTAGGTGGTCTTCACTGGCAGAAAGTGGGCCACCTTGGTCAGACGATCAACAATCACCCAAATGGAGTCGAATCCTCTCTGGGTGCGGGGCAGACCAGTGAGGAAGTCCATGCCAACTTCTTCCCACTTCCACTCTGGGATCTTCAACAGCTGAAGCAATCCAGCTGGCCTCTGATGTTCTGACTTGACTCGCTGACATGTGTCGCATAATGCCACGTGAGTCGCCACATCACGTTTCAGTCCATACCACCAGAATCTCTCCTTGATGTCCTGATACATCTTTGTGCTGCCTGGGTGGATCGAATAAGCTGAGTTATGTGCCTCTCTCAGAATCATCTCCCTGATCTGCGCTACATCTGGCACACATATCCTCTTCCCATGCCATAGAGTTCCCTGATCATCAACTCGGAATCCAGGGGCCTTTCCCAATGCAACATTCCCCACAATCTCTCTGATCTTCTCATCCTGCAGCTGACCTCTCCGGATCTCCTGCTCGAGTGTGGGCTCCAATGCCATCTCTGTGATGCTGGTGACGAATCCCAGGCTCATCCTCTCAAACTCTCGGCTGAGTTCTTCAGGCAAACAACGACCAGTGATCCTGTTCACATAGCTCCTCCTGCTCAGAGCATCTACCACCAAGTTGGCCTTCCCTGGGTGATAATGAATTTCCAGATCATAATCCTTGATCAGCTCTAACCATCTGCGCTGTCTCATGTTCAGATCCGACTGAGTGAAGACATACTTGAGGCTCTTATGATCAGTGAAGATGTCGCATCTGTGCCCAATCAAGTAGTGTCTCCAGATCTTCAGGGCATGTACAACAGCTGCCAACTCCAAGTCGTGCGTCGGGTAGTTCTGCTCATGCTTCCTCAGCTGCCTGGACGCATACGACACGACTCTGCCCTCCTGCATAAGGACGCAACCCAGTCCTAGACGGGATGCATCGCAGTAGATGGAGAAACTCTTAGCCAAATCTGGCAATACCAGCACTGGGGCTGTAGTCAACCTCTTCTTCAACTCTTCGAAGCTGACCTGGCATGCCTCTGTCCACACAAACGGGGCATTCTTCTCTAGCAAGGCAGTCAGCGGCTTAGCAATTCTGGAGAATCCTTCAATGAACCGTCTGTAATAACCGGCCATCCCAAGGAAACTACTGATCTCGCTCACATCCCGTGGCGGATTCCAGCTCAACACATCGCTGACTTTCTTCGGATCAACTGCCACTCCTCCATTGGACAACACATGTCCCAGAAATGCCACTTCCTTCAGCCAGAACTCACACTTGCTCAGCTTGGCGTACAACTGATGCTCCCGGAGTCTCTGCAGTACCAACCTCAGATGTTCTTCATGTTCTTCCTCATTCTTGGAGAAAACCAGAATGTCATCAATGAATACCACCACGAACTTGTCCAGATAGTCCATGAACACGCTGTTCATCAAGTACATGAAGTATGCAGGAGCATTGGTCAATCCAAAAGACATGACCAAGAACTCATACAACCCATACACCTTGAGATACACAACATCCGACGGCCGAATCCTCATCTGATAGTAGCCCGAACGAAGATCTATCTTGGAGAACACACAAGCTCCTCTCAACTGATCGAACAGATCATCAATCCTCGGCAGCGGGTACTTGTTCTTGATGGTCACTTCATTGAGGGCTCGATAGTCTACACACAACCTCTGAGTACCATCCTTCTTGTCGACGAACAATACCGGTGCTCCCCATGGCGAAGCACTCGGACGAATGTACCCCTTGGCCAACAATTCGTCCAACTCCTTCTTGAGCTGCTCCAGCTCCTTCGCTCCCATCCTATACGGCCTCTTGGCTATAGGTGCAGTGCCAGGTTTTAGTTCAATAATGAATTCAACATCTCGTTCTGGAGGCATACCTGGCAACTCGTCAGGGAACACATCCGGGAACTGGCTCACCACTCTGATGTCTTCGGTTGTCGTCCCTTCAGCTTGATTGGCTTGACCTTGCTCAGTGGAATTTGCTGCCTGATACTCCACCTTGTCACCGGACTCTGCTGTCAGCTGAATGGTCCTCGTAGCACACCGGATCACTGCATCATATCTGGTCATCCAGCTCATACCCAAGATCAAATCAAAACCAAGGGTCTCCAGAACTATCGGACCTGCCTTGAATTCTACCCCCCTTATTATGATGGGGACATGGGGGCATCGTAGAGTAGCCTGCTGTTCACCCCCTGGTGAGCTTACTAGCATAGTGTTCATCATGGGTTTCAGAGCTAATAAATTCTTCTTCACAAAAGCAGCGGAAATGAAAGCATGCGAAGCTCCAGAATCAAATAAAACAGTGGCGGGGGTCGAATTGACGAGGAACGTACCCGACAACATCAGTAGATGTCTCTGCTGTCTCTGCACCGGTGTGGTTGAGCTTGCCCCGAACAGGAGCCTGCGGAGCACGACCTCCCTGCTGGTGACCCTGCTGCTGCCCAACTCTCTGAGCGCTGCCCTGCTGGTTCTGTCCGGCGGCGTTCTCGATCTTCTTGGGACAGGCACTGGCGAAGTGTCCCTGCTCTCCACAGTGGTAGCACACTCTCGGACCCACCGGTGTAGTGTTAACTGGACTGATGCGCTGAACTGGACCGGTCTGCACCTGACTGCGCTGAGCTGGACCCATCTGTGGCTGACCCTGAGGACGCTGCTGCTGTGGCGCCCGTGGAAACTGAGGACGCTGCTGCTGGTACTGGCCACGACTGAGCATGCTGGACTGGCCCTGGAAGCGCTGCTGGCCTCCCACCTGCTGACCCTGGGGAGGTGTGAAGCGTGGACGGCTGCTGCTGCCCACCTGCTGTCCCTGGAGCTTCCTCTTCTTGTCCTCCATCTCTCGGCGCTTGTGCTCCAACATCAGAGCGCCGTCCACTAGCTCGTGAAAGGTCGGGAACTTGGTGCACATGAGCTGGTACTGGAGAGCATCCTGCAGACCGTCACGGAACCTGGCCTGCTTCTTCTGATCGGTGGCCACGTCTTCTGGAGCATAGCGGGCCAATGCGACGAACCGGTCACGATAAGCCGTGACGCTCATCCCTTCCTGCTTCAGAGCCAGGAACTCCTTCTTCTTCAGGGCCATCAAAGCCTCCGGCACGTGGTGTGCGCGAAAGCTACTGCAGAACTGCTGCCAAGTGATCTTAGTACCGGCCGGGCGTGAAGACTGGTATGAATCCCACCAATCCAACGCCGGCCCCTGAAGCTGTCCTCCGGCGTACAGTACCTTCTCTCTGTCATCGCACTGGGCGATGTCCAACTGTCTCTCCACTGCCTTGAGCCAATCATCTGCCTCAAGGGGGTCGCTGGCCTTGCTGAAGGTCGGCGGGCGTCCCTTCAGAAACTCGCCCCTCTTGTCTCTGGGCGGTGCAGCTGCCTGAGGGTGCGGGTTGTTCTGGAATCAGTCTCATGGTCTCTGCCATCTGCTGCATCATCTGAACTTGAGCATACATCAGCTGCTCAATGGTGGGAATCTGACGGTTCGGATCGATGTTCGGGGGCTGGTTCTGGTGCGGAGGCTGTCCGCCCGCATTGCCCCCGGGGTGAGCCATCTATAATCACAAAGGTTAGATATCAGAGGATTAGTATGAGAAAAATATATACCCCCCTGCTATCTAAACAATAAAGTCCTTAAACCTTATACCTATGTCTAGATGGTAGCAGACAGGTGTCTGCGCCCATCACAATCATTACAAAAATCCAAATCAAACATATACATAATAACAATAAGTACAAGCATTTAAAGACATAAACGCACACAAGACTCGACTGTTAGATTTTTAAGTGAAAATTTAAAACATGAGGGTCTCCTAGTAATTTGTCAACCGTACTATCTAGGCTGCGTTCCTACAGTCAGCACGGCTCTGATACCAATCTGTCACACCCGGATTTACACAAAAACCCGAATGTGGCCATATGTGTACCCAGGAAGTCCACAGACACATATAGCGAACAAATATGGTAAAAATCAGAGATCAAATGCTTTATTAATGTCATCATAAAGTAACGAGTACATCAGAGTGCTTTGGAAATAAAATACATGGAAGCGGTCGGAAGACTAATAAATCTCTCTAAGTGTAGCCGCATATCCCACAGGGACTCTGACTGGGGGAACACCAACTCAGAAGTACGGCAGATCCTCCGGAAACTCCACCTCATAGTCAGCCTGACTCCAATCTGTTACCCGTCCGGGATTTTGCCCAAAAATAATAAATGCCGCAAGTGTAAGTAACAGAGTTACTTAGCAAGTATAGCACGGGTTATGAAGGCTCAAAAAGGTTAGACACTGGCTTAACTGCATTAGCACTTTTAGTTGGTTCTTTTTAACTTTATACAAGTTACTACAAGTGAATGAGAACCCAATTGTATCCCAATTAATAAAGTGTAAGTATCATTAAACAATAATAAATACCATATTCTAATCAAAAAGGATCCAGGCCGTACGTGACCCTGAGCAAGGCTATCATGATAGATCGTACACTCTGCAGAGGTTTCGCCCTTTACCCACCAGTCGCGTAAAAGTTCAAAAGAACTTTGCACCCAACCACGCACATCAACACTTCCGAGGTGTGATTGCATAGGGACGCTACGAGGATTTCACAAGACACTCTAACAAGTCAGTAGCCGCTGGAGTACTATATGGCGGTGAAAACTTAGGCACCGAGATCGACGTACGCCCACGGAATCCACCGTGAGGGGGTCGATAGCGTCCAACGCGCGGCACGCAGGCCAACAAGGAAAATAAAAGCGCAACGTGCAGAGCTCCCGTTCGGAGAACGTCTGCTCCCACACGGGACTGTGCCTCACGGGGGCATAGCCGACGGAACATCCGCCCTCGGTGGAATCGGCCGTACCTCCTACAACGCCGTAGGCCACTCGGTAACCACTGCCAAGCTAGAGACGTACAAGCTACTGGACCAAGACCAGAGCCATTATAGTTCCGGCGGTGGCAACAGGCTCCTGGGTTACCGCTTTAAGAACCGGTCCTAAGTGGGAAACATTACAGCAAAGCATACAGCACATGCTCTAACTCCCTAATCCATGTTACTAACAAGCAAGTTTTAATCATTATAGTTGAAGTGGACCATTAAGTCAATATTAACAATTAAATAATGGTGACAGTAGCTGCGCCTAGCAAAAATACTACCCATATGCATAAACCCATAGGAGTGCAAGGACAGGGAAATAAATGCTAGGAAGAATCTTAATGGTAAACAATATTAGACACATGCGTATGTAAAGAAAAGTGTAATAATTGAGTGAGTAGGTAGCAAGGATTGTCCATGCTATAACTTGCCTTCCTCGGAGTACGGCTGCAGCTGCGAGTCCTGCTCTGGCACGTCCTCAACGTACTCGAAGTCCAACGCTACGGGCTCGCCGACTGGACACGATCATCACGCACGCATCCATAGCAATCATCACAGACAAACCAAAATAATACTATTAGAACAGTACACCAAACATTAAAAACAGTACAAAAACAGGAGCTAG
The DNA here is from genome assembly GCA_900205405.1 of Echinochloa crus-galli. Lineage (NCBI taxonomy): Eukaryota > Viridiplantae > Streptophyta > Magnoliopsida > Poales > Poaceae > Echinochloa > Echinochloa crus-galli. Next base: position 354,617 of record OAMR01000155.1, read on the forward strand.
AAATAATCTACGCTTCGCTACGAACACATGAGCGCGAAAATCACACTAATCGGAGCTAAAACGTGAAAGTTATGGCAAAACTAAGTTCCAGGGACTTGCTGGCAAGTTTCTGGAACTTTCAGGGGCTTATTAGTGAAAAACCGAGGACCTAAACATAAATAACAGAAACTACCAGGGCTAACGCGCAAAACTACGCGGGCTTGGACCGCGGGTTCTATTTTTAAAAAGATCAGGGGCTTAAACGATAAAAACAGGACCTAATTGTAATTATTTTTGAACTGGAGTGGACCGCGGGTTGATTCCCGAAAAGTCCAGGGGCTCTTTAGCAAAAGCGCCAGCGCTGACCGGTATTGACTTGGTCAGGACGCGTGGCGGCCGTTGGATCTGATCCGGACGGCTGAGATTTAAAACGCGAAGGGGTATGGCTGGATCTAATCTCGATCGTCGATCTGAGATCGGACGCTCGGGATTTAAAACGCGAAGGGGTGTCCTCGGATTCTAATCTGAGCCATCGATCTGAGATCGGACGGCCCAGGGCGATCGGCTCGCCGGGGAAGACGACGACGCGGCGGCGCCGCTTGGGCCGACGGCGAAGTTCACCGGAGTTGGCCTTAACTTGCGCTACAGAGCTCGTTTTGCGACGGGGGTTGGTCCTACAGCTTCAGGGGATCAAGGCGAGTCTATCTATGGGGTTCTAGTCGTGGATTGGTCGGCGAGAGGGCCGGACGGCGGTGCACGGTGGAGTTGCGCTTCGGTGTGCAGCGGGGAGGGTGTTTCGAGTGGTTGCGGGGTCGGATTTTTGGCGCTGGAGCTTCCTGGTGCAGTGGTGGGTGTGACTGGATAGTTCTAGGGGTGCATCGTGCAGTGGACAGAGGTGAACGACGGCGACCGGCGGGCGACCAACGGCAGTGATCGACGGGGGCTAGCTACGGTGAACAGGGGCTGAAATTAGGGGGTTGGGAGGGCTCGTTACCTCCTGGAGAAGCTCCTGGTGCGAAGAATTGGCCGGAGCTGCACCGAGGAAGGAGGTTCGACGACGGCCGGCGATCTCGGGCGGCGGCGTCGGTGCTCGGAGAAGAGAGGGGTGCAGCTCCTGTCGCTGGGCTCGGAGCAGCTTGGCACGACCCTCGTGGCTCGGTGAAGCTTCTTCGAGGCACGGGCGGGGCGGAGCAGCACCAAGGCGGCGTGACGACGACCGCCAGCGAGCTCTGGCTCGGGGGAAGCTGGTGGAGGGGCAGCGGCGTTGCTGCTGTGGCTGGGGAGAGGCGAGATGGGAGCTTAGCGGCTTTAGGGTCCAATTAAGTAGAGCAGGGGGAGGTAAGGAAGGCGGGATCGGGGTGGCGTGATCAACGGCGCCCTCACCGGCGTCGGGAAGGAAAGGGGAGCGGGGGAGAAGAAGGAAAGGGGAGCGGATGCCGCTGACGTGTGGGCCTTTACAAAATAGGTGAAAGCATTAAATAATCAATTAAATGCCAAAATTTTTAAATTTCGGCGGGTCAGCGACCGTGGCGACGGGAGACCGAAGCGGGCCGGCTGAGGCAGTGGGCTGAGCGGCTGCTGGGCCGGCTCGGGGAAAGGCTGGGCCGCTGAAGAGGACTGGGCCGGAGAAAAAGAGAAGAGAGGGGGAGCTGGGCTGGACCGGGGGGAAAAGAGGAGGGAGCAAAGGTGGTCCGAGAGAAAAGTTCAGGGACCAAAAGTGAACTATGGGCCTAACAACTTTTCTAGAGCTCCAAACAATGTGATTCAAATTTGAATTTAAATATATTTAAATTCTTGTTTGAATCACAAGCAATACAAAAATAAATGCAGCAGCATCAATGCAACAATTAATGTTTCTATCACCTATATTTGATTTTAAATTTTAGAAAATTATTATTTAGCCTTTACAAAATAGGTGAAAGCATTAAATAATCAATTAAATGCCAAAAATTTTAAATTTGAGTATTTTGGGTGTTACACTCGCACGCCGATACGCTCCCCCTGGGCCGCTTAGGCCGCTTTACATAGGAGCTCCCGAGGCCCCCAGCCCTCACCAAGTCACCCCGAGCCCAAGCACCACAGCGCCTCTCCCCTCCCGACGAGCCGAGAGCCGCCATTGGCCGCCGCGGAAAATTGTCGCCGCCCGCCGCCCTCAGGTCGACAAGAAGCCATCCTGGAGCTCCTCCAGGAGGTAATGTACCTATCCGCACAATCCAGCCCCCCTTGTTCCTTTGATTCATGGCTAATCACCGTCGCCCCCTTTCAAGACTCGCCGGAGCCGCCACGACGCGTCGAACCCCCTCCTCCGGTGCAGCTCCGATCAATCCAAGCCCGCCAAGAGCTTCGTGAGTCGGTGAGTTACCTCCAAAGCCCCTCCCTGCCCTCTCTCTCGCTCTATTTCGCATCTCACGACCTCGCCGGAGATGGCTGTCCGCCGGCCATCGTCGAGCGCTACCACAGCCGCCTTAAGCTCATCATGAACCCCACCAGAATGCTCGCCACGTCCCCCTGGTCGCGTAGGACCAAGTCTCATGACCAATGGTGGCCCCTAGCCCAAGATCCACCCCACTTCGGCGAAGAACCACCGCGGGAATCGGCGGCGCCGCCATCCCCGAGCTGTCGCCGGCCACCCCTCACTCCCGATCTCCTCTGGACCGTCGGATCTTAATCCAATGGCCCACGTACACCCCCCTGCCAAGTCAAACCCCGAAATAACGGTCAGGCCTGCACTTTTGCTAAAGAGCCCCTGAGTTTTATCGAAATCAACCCGCAGTCCACCCTAGTTCAAAAGTAATTGCAGATAGGTCCTGTTTTATTCATTTAAGCCCCTGATCTTTTTAAAAATTGAACCCGCGGTCCAGTCTTTGCGTTTTTGCACGTTAGCCCTCCTGTTTTAATACAAAATTATGTATAGGTCCTCGGTTTTTCGCAGTTTAGCCCCTAGAAGTTTCAGAAACTTGCCAGCAGGCCCCTGAACCTTAGAAACGCTATAACTTTCACGTTTTAGCTCCGATTAGTGTGATTTTCGCGCTCTTGTGTTCGTAGCGAAGCGTAGATTATTTCTAGCTCCTGTTTTTGTACTGTTTTCACTGTTTGGTGTACTGTTCTAATAGAATTACTTTGATTGCATGTAATGGTTGTTTTGGATGCGTGCGTGATGATCGTGTCCAGTCGGCGAGCCAGTAGCTTTGGACTTCGAGTACGTTGAGGACGTGCCGGAGCAGGACTCGCAGCAGCAGCCGTACTCCGAGGAAGGCAAGTTATAGCACGGACAATCCTTGCTACCCACTCACTCATTTAATACACTGTTCAATGCATACGCATGTGTCTAATACTGTTTACCATTAAGGTTGTACCTAGTATTTATTTCCCTGTCCTTGTATCTCCTATCTGTTTTTGCATATGGGTAGTATTTTTGCTAGGCGCAACTACTGTCACCATTACTTAATTGCTAATATTGACTTAATGGTCCACTTCAACTAAAATGATTAAAACTTGTTTTTTTAGTAACATGGATTAGGGAGTTAGGGCATGTGCTGTGTGCTTTGCTCTAATGTCTCCCTCTAAGGACCGGTTCTTAAAGCGGCAACCCAGGAGCCTGTCGCCACCGCCGGAACTATAATGGCTCTGGTCTTGGTCAAGTAGCTTGTACGTCTCTAGCTTGGCAGTAGTTACCGAGGGGCCAACGGCGTTGTGGGAGGTACGGTGCTGGGTGTTATCCGATTCCACCGAGGACGGTAGCCCCGTCGGCTAGGTCACTTAGACCCAGTCCCGTGTTGGGAGCCCCCGTGAGTGCGGGAGCTCCGCACGTTGTGCCATTTATTTTGTTGGCATGATTTGCCGGCGCGTGGACGCCATTGACCCCCTCACGTTGCGCCCTGAGGGTCAGTCAATCTCGGTGCCTAAGTTTTCACCGCCTTATAGTACTCCAGCGGCTACTGTCTTGTTAGGATGTCTTGTGAAAGGCCTCGTAGCGTCCCTATGCAGTCACACCTCGAAAGTGTTGATGTGCGTGGTTGGGTGCAAAGTTCCTTTGAACTTTTACGCGACTGGTGGGTAAAGGGCGAAACCTCTGCAGAGTGTACGATCTATCATGATAGCCTTGCTCAGGGTCACGAGCGGCCTGGATCCTTTTTGATTAGAACTTGATGTTATTATTGCTTAATGATACGTACACTTTATTAATTGGGTTGCAACCGGGTATTTATTCACATGTAGTAATTTGGGCTTTGATAAAACGAACCAACTAAAAGTGCTAATGCAGTTAAGCCAGTGTCTAGCCTTTTTTAGCCTTCATAACCCGTGCTATACTTGCTAAGTAATTTCCATTACTTACACTTGCTGTTATTACTATTTTTGGACAAAAATCCCGGACGGGTAACAGATTGGAGTCAGGCTGACTATGAGGTGGAGTTTCCCGAGGACTTGCCGTACTTCTGAGTTGGCGTTCTCCCAGTCAGAGTCCCTGTGGGATTGCGGCTACACTTAGAGAGAGTTTATTAGTCTTCCGCTGTCCATGTATTTCATTTATGCAAAACTCTGATGTACCCGCTACTTTATGTTGAGAAATAAGCATTGCACTCTGATTTTTACCATATTTGTTCGCTATATGTGTCTGTGGACTTCCTGGGCACACATATGGCCACATTCGGGATTTGTGTAAATCCGGGTGTGACATAATCCCGGATTTTGTATAAATCCGGGTGTGACAATCAGTCCGCTTAGAACATGGCTAGTGCAAATGGCTAAGTCAAGGTCGTCGTCCGGCACCTTCATTTGTCATATTAGTCCCTTGAGCATATGACCAGTGCAAATGGCTCAAGTCAAGGTCGTCGTTGCCACCTTCATCTGTCGTATCAGTACCCTTAGCACATGGCTTCAGTCCCCAGCTCATGTTTACTTCCCGAATCCCAAATTTTAAATTGCTACAATAACAACTTTGATCACTAATTATAAATATTAAATGTTGACTATTTACAAAACCCATTTACAGATGGGACGTACATCGCGAGCATTTTCTAATGAGGCTAATTAGAACATAATTAGATAATACCGTGCTACAATAAATATTCGTTAATGATGGATTAATTAGGTTTAATGGAATCCTCTCATCATTTGTAATCCATATTATAATTGTCCCATGTTTTTTGGTTGTGAAATTGTGTATGTGCTCAAAGTCGTAGTATCCATATAAATTATTCCCTTGTTCCTGTCTCGAGCACTATAATGGAGAAAAAAGTTATGAAATTTTTTTCTTATAGAATTTTCTCAAGCTAAAGTTGTTATTTCAAATACATACCGAAAAATCTGTTGCGAATGTCAGTGATTTCTAATGAAATATTTTTATGCTCTACGAATTAAAATAATGAATGATACATTGTAAATCGAAATTTTAGGAAAAACAAATTTTTGCATATAGTGTTAATCGGTACCTTCATCTGTCATATCAGTTCCCGCTTTAAATGAGATTAGTGCACATGGCTCGAGTAAAGGTCGTCGGTACCTTCATTTGTCATATCTGTTCCCGTCAATTCAATGGCTAGTGCAAATGGCTCAGTCATGATTATCGTCATAAACTTCATCTATCATTTCAATCCTCTTAGAGCAAGGTCATAAACTTGTGATGCAGCCTGCTCACCAGATTTCGAGGCCTTGACTCGGTACTGATATTGCACTTTTCTAGATTTATTCCAGAATTTAACCAGCGTTGTTCTTTCAGTGGTACGCGACATGCTCGTCGATAGCGAAGTGCCTGTGACTTCGTCAATCGTAAGATTAGATCTGCTGGTTCAGTCTCTCGGAGCTACTTATAGGAGTAGAGTTTCAGTACATGTATTCATAGCGATGAGTCTGCGTGCGAGTGAGTATCTGTGATTGTACTGTTATGTTTCAAAAAAATAAACTTATCTGTTAGACAAGGTAATTTTTTTATGTACTAATCTTATAGACCAGTCGTACAACGATTTGTCTCTTCACGTATTCCAACCTGCAGATTTTAATTGTATCGGACCCCTTGGCAGATTTCCCATCCTCATACGAGATATTGCATGTGGGTGGGGCCCAGCATTTGTTTTGGAAAGAGTGACCAGCTAGTCGCTGCATGCGTCCACAAGCTCCCGTTTCTCCTGTTTCTCTCCCCGCCACGTCCGTTTTTTACTGTAGCAAGTGGTCGATTCGACCAGTGACATGTCCTTATTGGACGTGCTCTTAGCACATGGCTATGCAAATGACTCAGGTCAAGGTCGTCGTCGGCATTTTATCTGCCATATCAGTCTCCTTAGAACATGGCTAGTGCAAATGGCTAAGTCAAGGTCGTCGTCCGGCACCTTCATTTGTCATATTAGTCCCTTGAGCATATGACCAGTGCAAATGGCTCAAGTCAAGGTCGTCGTTGCCACCTTCATCTGTCGTATCAGTACCCTTAGCACATGGCTTCAGTCCCCAGCTCATGTTTACTTCCCGAATCCCAAATTTTAAATTGCTACAATAACAACTTTGATCACTAATTATAAATATTAAATGTTGACTATTTACAAAACCCATTTACAGATGGGACGTACATCGCGAGCATTTTCTAATGAGGCTAATTAGAACAAAATTAGATAATACCATGCTACAGTAAATATTCGTTAATGATAGATTAATTAGGTTTAATGGAATCCTCTCATCATTTGTAATCCATTTATGTAATTAGTTTTGCAATTAGTCAATATTTAATAGGGATTTAGAGCTGCTACAGTAACCGCCAAGTTTTTGCCCTTTAAAGTGAATGGGGTAGTATAACTTTTCAGTATTCACCCATCACATCGTGTTATGGATGCAAGCGGGGTGGTTTGCGGCTGCCCGCTCGGTATCCGCATGAGCGCGAGCAACATCGTGGGCATATGCGGCAGCCCGCATGGCCGCAAGTGCTCGCAATGCAAACTAAGCACGCTAGTCTCCGACACCGAGAGAAAACTAATCAGGCCGGTTTTCCCTTGTATAGTACTTCCTCCATGCAGTGAGTTCGATTTGGGAGGTATTGGAAGGATGGATGGCCCAAGATGGAGAGAGGTGAATTGGAACTTCTTCAAAATCTAATCCAAGTCATTGAGCTTGCTTTTAAGCATTAGAGTTTGCTCCTCACGGATTTTCTTGGAGCCAAGATAGATGGTTTTAATGTGCTCCCAAACATCATGAGCGGTGATCTTAGAGCGAACTCTATTGGGGCACAGGTGTGACATCTACACTGATCATAAGAGCCTCAAGTATGTCTTCACTCA